>VZTL01040890.1:0-13605 GCA_013400535.1 Scopus umbretta
CATCCAGCCAGTGTTTTACCCAGTGTAGACTACACTTGCTGAAGACATAAGCCAGTTTCTCTAGGAGAATGCAGTGGGAGACAGTGTCAAAGGCTCTACTAAAGTCCAGGTAGATAACAACCACAGCCTTTCCCTCATCCACTAGGCGAGTCACCTTGTCATAGAAGGAGATGAGGTTGGTCAAGCTGGACCTGCCTTTCATAACCCCATGCTGACTGGGCCTGATCCCCTGGTTGTTCTGAACGTGCTCATTGAGCGCACCCAAGATGAACCACTCCATAATCTTCCTCTGGTACCAAGGTCAGCCTGACAAGCCTTCAGTTCCCTGGATCCTCCTTCTGGCCCTTCCTGTAGATGAGAGTCACACTGGCAAGCCTCCAGTCATCTGCGACCTCCCCTGTTAATGAGTACTGCTGATAAATCATAGAACCATAGAATTACAGAATGCTTTGGGTTGGAAGGGGCTTTTAGAGGTCATCTAGCCCAAAACCCCTGCAGTGAGCAGGGACATCTTTAACTAGATCAGGTTGCTCAGAGACTTGTCCAACCAGACGCTGAATGTTTCTAAGGATGGGGCCTCCACTACCTCCCTGGGCAACCTGTTCCAGTGTTTCACCACCCTCTTTGTAAAAAATTTGTGCCTTACATCCAGTCTAAATCTACCCTCCTTTACTTTAAAACCATTACTCCTTGTCCTGTCACAACAGGCCCTGCTAAAAAGATCGTCCCCATCTTTCCTATAGGCCCTCTTTAAATCTGAAAGGTTGCAATAAGGTCTCCCCGCAGCCTTCTCTTCTCCAGGCTGGACAACCCCAATTCTCTTAGCCTGTCCTCATACGAGAGGTGCTCCAGCCCTCGGATCATTTTTGTGGTCCTCTTCTGGACCCACTCCAATAGTTCAATGTCCTTCTTGTGCTGAGGGCTCCAGAGCTGGATGCAGTTCTCCAGTTGGGGTCTCACCAGAGCAGAGTAGAGGGGCACAATCACCTCCATTAACTTGCTGGCCAGGCTTCTTTTGGTTAAGCCCAGAATACGGCTGGCCTTCTGAGGGGCAAGTGCACATTGTTGGCTCATGCCCAGCTTTATATCCACCAGTAGCCCCAAGTCCTTCTTGGCAGGACTGTTCTCAATCACTTCATCCCTCAGCCTGTATTGATATCAGGGGCTGCCCCAACCCAGATGCAGGACCTTGCACTTTGCCTTGTTGAACCTCATGATGTTCACACAACCCCGCATCTCCAGCTTGTCCAGGTAAATGATAGAGGGTGGGTTGGCAAGGTCCTCCACCAGCTCCCTCAATACTCTTGTGTGGATCCCATCTGGCCCCAAAGAATTGTGAATGTCCAGGTGGCATAGGAAGTCTTTAACTGCTTCATCCTGGATTATGGTGGGATTTATCTTTCTCTCTGCCCCTGTCTTCCCGCTCAGGGTGTAGATACCCGGGGACAACTGGCATTAAGTACCTCAGCCTTTTCCTCACCCATGGTGGCAATGTTCCCCCCACATCCAATAAGGGATGGAGATTCTTCTTAGCTTTCTTTTTATTGTTAATGTACTTGCAAAACTTTTTTTCATTATCTCTTAGAACAGTAGTTAGACTGAGTTCTAGCTGGGCTTTTCCCTTTCTAATTTCCTCTCTGCTTGACCTAACAAGATCCCTGTACCCTTCTTGAGTAGCCTTAACCTTCTTCCAAAGTTGGTAAACTAATGACTGTTACGGGAAAGATTATGACTTATGACTGTTTTGGGGAACGTTTGTCTCAATGAATAGTGTTTCATTCAGAGGTAAATATTTTTATGAATAACTTAATTTATTTTTATGTATTTATTTTTCAGGGCTTATGTACTGGTCTGATACTTTCATTCATTCAGTGAGCTGAATACAAGTTTAGGAGAGACAAGAATTGTGACTTTTTAATAATTCTCACAAGGATAATGTACTTGTGAAGGAGTTTTAGCCTGTAGCTATGAATATGAAAAACAGTAAAAAGAACTACTTAGTCTTTCTGAACATTGGACTGTTATTTCAATAGTCTCACTGCTAATACCTAAAGCTACTATACTGATTTAATTTTCCATCTTACTGTGCAGATTTTTGAACAGTATTGCTAGTGAGAATGAGCTGCTAGATACTTTTGCAATGAAGAAGTTGCTCAGCCAGCCAGATATGAAATTGGAAGAGGTGATAGGGTGGCCATGTGATGGAGGTGTTCAGTTCAAATTCAAAAAAACAGCAGCTCAGAAAATTTTTATTGGGAAAGAAACCTAGTTACATCCCAATTTCATACTAAGATGGGAGTACCTGCCTTTCAATACAAAATAATTCTTGGAGCTCGCCTTTCAAACTACTGTTGGAAACAAGCTTTATCCTTCCCTTAGATTCTTTGGATATCAAGAAGATATATTCCAGAATACACACTGTACTAATATTGTTTTAAGAGATATGTTAAAACCCAAGCATATTCCATCCTTTATCCCATTCCTTCCTGGTTTCATAAATATACTGGACACCAAGAATAAAACAAACAAAAAAAGTAATGAAAAAATATGATGAGAACAAGATGGACAATCCTTTTACTAGAGAAGAATGGTGCATTATATTACTCAGATAAATCACCATTCCTGAGAAAACAAAACAAACAAACAAAAAAAATCACTAACGGAATCAGCTATGGAAGAAAGTAATAAACTATAAGAAATTCTGTGAAATGTTCAGAGAGATGGAACTTCAGTTCTTCCAGTGCTTTTTATAAGGACCTAAATGTTGGGTTAGTATAGGAAATAGCTAAAATGAAGATATGTTTAAATTTAAATGTATTTATATTGGACCAGTGTACATAATCTGTCTGAGGATGTTGATGCAGTTGTTCACGAGAAAAAAAACAGTCTGACATCGTGGTTTGGTATGAACCTTACAAGATCCTAAAACTTTGCTGTTGGAAAGCCAAGAGGCAAATGAGGGAACTCAGAAATTTAGAAAAAATCAGAGATTTCAAACACAGTGTTACAGTTTTGGGGAAAGGAGAAGATAGTTGTGTGATGTTACAGTGCATAACAGATATAAAGTCTAACTGAAAGAACAAGGATGGGAAGATTATATTGATTTTTTTACTGACAAATGAAAAGACGTTACAATAAATTTACCCAAATAAAAAAGGTGCATAGTACAGACTAGACTTCCCACTGTTCTGGGAAGCATTTGGGAGAGCAGCAAGATAAAAAGAGAGGGACTTTCTCTCTGGAAATGTGATACTAAACCTTCAAAATCGCTCATCAAATATTTTCCAAATTTCAGAGTGTGATAATAATCTTCCAAGTTTTTCTCAAAAAAAAAAAAAAAAGAGAGAAGAAAAATTTCAATTACCAGATACTCAAAAAAATCTGGAAATGTAAGGAAAAAAAGTCAAGCTAATGATTCTACTGAGACTTTTTTTTCAGAAAGGAAGAAAAAGACAAAAATTTAAATATCCAGGATATTTTTTGGTATCTTTTGAGACTTTGAGAAAAATAGAAATAAGATTAAAGTTAAGTGTATTAAAATTGCATCAAAACAAAGAAAATTGCCACTCTTTTATATTTTGAACAGTAGGTTATGTATTCCTAAACTTTCAGCTGTATATATTTATGTGGCTTCACAGAACTAATCTGAATTATGTGATCACATGCATTGAATATGACCAGAGTTCATCATAACTGTGTTTTTGGAATATAAGCTTCTAATCATAAATCTACCTAATTTCGCAGTTAAATAGATTTCATAGAACTTGTAATTATAGGGCTTGACAAAATAGTCCTATTTTTAGATTTAAAATTAAAGCAAGTCATTTTCCATGTAGATATCTGAATTTAATGACTGAAGCAAAAGAAAAATGCATTCAATACCTTGAAAGACATCTTATCATTGTTCACCAACTTCATCTTATCTCCTCTTCAGTTATTTGCTTGCTGATATGTTTTGTTCTCTTGAGTATATGACTTTATTTTAGACATATGACTTTCAGACAATGAAATATTGGAAAAACTCCATTTTCTTTCCTTAAATTCCAGCTTTCAGAATGGATATTATTGTAATATTAAAAGTATATTGTAATACAAAGAATATATGTTAAAATGCTGTATATTAAAATATATATAAAAGTATATTATTATGTCAGTGACCAGAAAAAAAAAAAAAGTATCTTAAAAGGATTAAAAGTATGTTATGAAATAGAATAATTACATTGTGTTAATCCATTAGGTCTCATGTCTGACTTAACAAGGCAAAGTGTGTGAAAGATTATTGTCCTGGCTTAGGCTGGGATAGAGTTATTTTCCTTCTAGTAGCTGGCATATTGATGTGCTTTGGATTCAGTATGAGGACAATGCTGATAAGACACTGATGGTTCAGTTGTTGCTGAGCAGTGCTGACACCAGTCAAGGACTTCTCAGCTTCCCATGCTCTGCCAGGGGCACAAGAAAACTCGGAGGGGGCACAGCCAGGACAGCTGACCCAACCTGGCCACAGGGCTATTCCATTCCATATGGCGTCACGCTCAGTATAGAAACTGTGGGGAGTTGGCCGGGAGGGCAGCGATCGCTGCTCAGGGAATGCCTGGGTGTCTGTTGGCAGGTGGTAAGCAGTTGCATCGCTTGTTTTTCCTGGGTTTTGTTTCTCTCTCTCTCATTGTTCTCCTTTTAATTACAATGTTGTTGTTATTTTTATTATTGTTGTTACTTTGTTGTTATTAGTAGTAGTATATTTCAACTATTAAACAGTTCTTATCTCAGCCCACTAGCTTTCTTACTTTTGCCCTCTGATTCTCTTCCCATCCTACTGGGGCAGGGAGAGTGAGTGGTAGTTATTTGCATACTAAGGCAAAACCACACACTACCTATAAAAAAGATTAAAAGGGGAAGAAGAAACAGGGATTTAGAAATAGACAATTTTCACTTTTCTATCTTCAAGGTGTATAATTTGTAATACCTTTCTTGAAAATTTATCAATTAACAAAGATAAGTTGGTTTGGTAGCCATGGAGTATTTTGTTTTCGTTTGGACTAGCTGTTATGAATGAGACAAATGTTTTGTGAACAAACAGATTATTAAACTCTGTTATGCATCATTACATTAATGTCTTTGTAGTGAATCCCCCAAATCACTTTTTAACAGTCAAGAGTTCACTTTTCTAAATTTAATACTTACTAATATTATTAGAAGTACTTACAATAAAAAGAATTATAACATCTAATAAAAATAACAACAAAAAAATAATATTATTATTAATAATAGTGATGATACAGCAGCAACCATATCTATTATGTTACTGTAGTTTTGCCAAATGTCTGAGCTGTGATCAGGTTTTGTCCTGTAAACACAGACACTCAGAGGAAGTTCCATATCTAAGGAGGTTATATTTTGTCTACGCAATGAATAAAAAAAATTAGTAGAAAGTATTCTGTCCCTATTTAGGAAATGAGGAAGTGACTCACTTCAAAAGGAATGAAAAAAAATTGTTTAATTCACACAGGAATTGAATGCTAGAAATTGAGCTCAAACATCTGAGATATATGGCTGAAGCACAGAAATGCACAATTACAAGTTGCCTTTTTCTCTTAGAAAAAGTGCATATATATTTAAAAAAATCTTCAAATCATACAGATACATTATGCGGTTTAGCAGTGGGAACTGTATACACAAAGGCTCTGAAAGAGAATGGAGTAAGCTCCTCTTACAGACAGGTATTTTAAAGATTCTTCTGGATAGTTTATCCAAAGAGGTATCAAATTATGGGAAAAAACCTACTGATGTCAAAACTCCTAATTTCAATTTAAGCTGCCCTTACCTATTTTCTTGATGATTCCTAAAGTCAGGGAATATTAAAAATATATGTATTTGGAGACTAAATAACTCAAGCTAGCAAGTATCTGCCTAACTTTTTTTTTCTTCTAATACAGTTAGTAAATCATTATCACTGATAATCTGAGAGCCTAGTCGATAGGTGGATAGGACTGTTAACAATCTATAACATAACATAATCCATGTGTCATACAAAGGTTATATTCATACAGGGAACAAAATCATATATAGAAAAGTGGAGATTTCTCATATCTTTTTATTTGGAATTTTAATTTTTGTGAAACTGTATGTAGATATATATCTAAATCTGTGTTTAATAGGTTTCTGACACACTAGACATTCAAAATCACCAGATTCTTAGTAATGAAGTATCTGAAAAGTAACACCGTCAAGTGGTTTAACACCCAAAACCCCCAATTAACTATGTTTAGTATTCTGTGTGAAACACATTGCAGAAAGTTATTTATGTTAAATACTGATTGCAATATTCATTCAGACTTTAAAGGCAGACTAGATTGATTTTTCTTGTATCATTCCCTTGAATAAGCAATAATTCTAATATTATTGTGACTATTATTAATATTTTTAAATGTATTCAGCTATATATACCATCATTGAAACACACTGTACATACTGTTGACTATAAATTTTTATTGGGTATACAGTTACAAATATTATCTTATACAAAACCAATAATAGTACTCTGACATCTTCAGCACCTAAAATTTCAATTTGAGGTTACAATTATGTAAAATGAAACTGAAAGTTTTGAAAATGACTTGATTCTCTTATGAAAACATCCAAGACTATCACTGATAAGACAGATACAATAAGTAGTTGTATATTTTAAACAATCAATGAACAATAAGTGATAGTATATATTTACATTGCATCTTGAAGATCAAAAGCAACAACTTTTTGGTAAATGTTGCAGATGGAGTGAGAGAGAAACAAAAATATACTTTATTGATATAAACCAGTGAGTTAACAAGATTCAATGGTAAATGCAACAGTGATTTAGCAAGATTCAATGGCAAGGTACACTTGATAATTTACTGCATAGAGGACAGGGCCAGCCAAAACACACAGGAAGATGCTCCTGTTGAGTCATCATATTCAGAAAGGACCCCCTTGTTCTCTGAACTTCTTCCTCAGAGAGAAGGGATCCAGTCCTACCCCCAGACTTGGACAACATTTTATGTGTTAAGGATTATATACATGCAATCCATCCTTGATAACACTTGGGTAAGATTTCAAAGTTTAGCATGCTATCAGTCACTTACTGAGGATCTGTTGCAGCAAAGAATCTCTCAGTCTCAAGGAGTATCCTTGAGAGGCATTGCTACTCAAAGGGAGATCCTGGTGTACAGCCTGCTTCTGTGCAGGAGAACTCAAAGGTCTCTTGGGCTGCTCACTATTTATGGGGGTAAGATGATTGACTCATAGTCACATCTGCATACCGACCACAGATTTTAGTTTCTTCACCATGATTAGGAGGGAGCAATTAACAATAGCCCTTGGCTATTGTGTTTTTATCTGTCTCCTAAATCCACTTTGATGCAGATGCAGCCATCATGACCAGATATACCCATTATGACTGCCACTGATGGTTATCACCTGAGCAGGGTTATGGGAGATAAAGGTCAGGTGGAGGCAGAGAACACCACCACAGTGAAGAACCACTCAAAAATATTAAGGACAATTCTGAATGACAAATACCTTTCAAATTTCTGTATTCCACCTCTGGGACTGTTTGGTATACAAACAAAATGTACTGCTGGAGGGTTGCAATGAGATGTTAATAATAACAATTATTTTTTCATTTTAATGTCTATGAAGTGTGACCTTTGCTGTTGTTGTGGTTTAGCCCCTGTTGGCAACCAAGCACCACACAGCTGCTCACTCACTCTCCCCCCAGGTGGGATGGGGAGAGAATAGGAAGGACAAAAGTAAGAAAACTCGTGGGTTGAGGTAAGAACAGTTTAATAATTGAAATAAAATAATAACAATAATAATAGTAATAGTAATAAAACTTGTAACGAAAAGGAGGACAATGAGAGAGAGAGAAACAAAATCCAGGAGGAAAAAAAAACACTCATCACCTGCTGATTGATGCCCAGCCAGGCCCTGAGCCGCAATCACTGCCCCCCTGGCCAACTCCCCCCCAATTTCTATACTGAGCATGATGCCATATGGTATGGAATAGCCCTTTGACCAGGTTGGGTCAGCTGTCCTGGCTGTGCCCCCTCTGAGTTTTCTTGTGCCCCTGGCAGAGCATGGGAAGCTGAGAAAAACTCCTTGACTGGTGTCAGCACTGCTTAACAACAACTAAAAACATCAGTGTGTTACCAACATTATTCCCATACTAAATCCAAAACACAGCACTATGCCAGCCACTAGGAAGAAAACTAACTGTATCCCAGCTGACATCAGGACAGCTGCAAATGAAAAGTCAATAACTGTTCAATAACTGGATAAGAGAGTATAAATTATATATAAAAAAGAAATAGTTCTTTGTTCAACTGCCTATCTTGCCTGTCCTGAAAAAAATTGCTAATAGTCTACACAAACCATAACCCACAAAAAGTAGACATAACTTAGTATACTAATGGTAGCAAAAGTTACAATATCATTGTCTATGGAAAATTCTGTGAAGATGGGAGGCATGTGATTTACATCTCTTCTCATTAGCAAAGTTCCATTCACAAGTATGCACTTCTGTGCATTAAAAAAAAACCAAAGCAAACAAAGTATAATTTTAAAAATAGTAAAGTGCTGCCTCCTAAAATCATAGCATAAACCCCATGTGACTGACTGTCAGTCACTTAAACACAGAATTACTGAATTGAAAATGTAAACTAGGACCTGAGAGCTATAAAAATAGGCAGAGAAATCAACATATTCCTCAGGAATATTAGGCGCACAGGATTTGGGCTCTACGTAGGAACATTTGAGGCTTTTTCTGTCTCCTGAAGGATAAAAATTCCTGCAGAATTAATTGTGCAGCTACTGTCATCATGTACTGTAGGGGAAGAAGTACTTAATTCTTTAGATTGTATCCCAGACAAGCATGATAGAATTGCGGACTTTTTCTGTAAGCTGTAGCTCAGCCTGAGACACAGGGCTGAGACACCCTTGCTCTGCCTGTCACACAGGGCAACTAGCCTGACCCCCAGCATAGCACCATTTACCATTCCTTGCTGACTCTGTGCCAGGTTTACTACTCACTTTGCTGTAGCAGTGAGCTTTTTTGGGGCCTTGACGTTACACAAAAAAAAAGCTTTCTCAGCAGCAGTCACTAATAAGACCCAGTGTCTCGTAACTGTGATGGACTAAAAGGAAATACACATGAAACATATTGGGGAAAATAGATTTTCTTCAGTATTGACCTTTTTGGGAAGCAAAGTATTAATTTAAGAAAAAATGTCCCCTTTACTAAAATTACTACAGTGAATTAAAGGATCTATAGTTTTTGATTCTGTGTGACTCCATTACTTACACTTTCTCTGACATGTTGCATGGGTTCTAGTCAATCAGTGACCCACTGTCATTCTTCATACTTGCTCTTACTGTCTTAAGAACCTTAAAGATTAATTTGAGCGTAAAACAATTTTTCTGCATTTTCAGTATTCAATTTTTTTGAGATCTTTATTTGACCAATACAAATATAAAGTGCTGAGAATTCCAATGGCCTCGATGTTCCACTTGCTAATTAAATATTCTTCAAATGGGTAATATAGAGGTTTCACCATATCTGAAAAAATATTGGGTGTTGACACATCCCAGATTATAACCCAGTTCAGAAAATTTATATCAAGGTGCTAGTATTTTCCTACACTCTAAAACTGCAAAGCCTTCAATTCAATGGAAAGGGTATTTTTTAAGGCAACATATCTGCAGAAAAAGATGTAACTGAAATGATTTGAATATGGATTTAGATAATTTATTGGAAATGAACCCTTTTTTATTTTTTTCTTTTTGGTATGGGCTTTTCAAAGCAGAAATTTTTGAGAAAACCTGTTTGAAAGAAGAAAATGGTAGTGAGATCATATTTTCCAAGCTTCTGCAGCTCTAAATCCTCCTCTAACCCCAGGATATAGGACAGTATATACAAATTACAAGATTAAATCTCCTTCAGGAAAGCTTACTTTATTGAGATACAAGAACACATTCTGAAAGAGATGCAAGAATAACTGTAAGAAAGGGAAAAAACTTTTTTTGTTAAGGACAGTTAGATTTAGTGTCAGTCATGATGAAAAAAATACACAAGCAATAACCAGTGTGAGGAAGGAATGAAAAGAGAAAACTACCATATCTCACCAGCTCTCTTTAAACTTCAGAAGAGGGATTGGTCTTCATTAAATCTTGAAACATAAAACAAAGCTTCTGAAACTGAAATAAAGTAGACCACTTTCAGCAAGTCAGTTTATTCTACCAAATCTATGAACAAGAACTTCAGTGTTTGTCTTTTAGTCTCATTAGAGAAAATTATATTTTTAATTTCAAAAAGAATGAACAAGGAAACATAGTAGGAGTAAAAAGTATTGATTTTTTTTGTTTGTTTGACAAAAAGAACACTCCTGAGTCCTTCTCACTTCAATTCTTTTCCACCTACAATGTCTAAAGAAAGCTGTGAACTTTGCTGTTGAAATGCTGCTCCTTGTAAGAAGTAGCGTCTTTATGTGATGCTGTGCTTTTGTGCCTTTGGCAAAGGAAACCTTTATGAGACTAATCTTTTGTTAATCTAGATTTCATGTCCCACAGTTGTCTGTATGTGTGCAGATTTGCTTGAATTAATTTCTTATTTCTGATGTGTTACCTTGGTTAATGTATATATGTCATATCAATGATTTCTCAGTTCTTGCATGATCATGTAATAGCAGGAGAGAAGTGCCACATTATTAATAGTTTCACATAAAAGGAATAATAATTCCTGTGAAAGAACAATGCATTTCTTCTCATTGCCAGTGTTGTAATGAAGGCTAAGGTAGTCTACAAAGTATGAAGAGTTATAAAAAAGAGAAGAAAAATGGACAGTAATGGGGAAAGAATAAGAGAGATAAGCATGCCTGTATGTGTGTAAACATACATGGATGAAAAGATTAAACTGAACTCTGATTAATGTATAACATTCACATGTGTTTAATTGTTCCTGTAATGGTGTTTAAGCAATGAGATTTTCAGCAGACTTTGCAAAAGTAAATGTGGAATATCATAACTCTAAATTATCCTATTCCACTTGTCCTAAATTATATGTTTTTATTATACCTGTGACATCATCTCTCTTCATCAGATAAGATACTATTAGCATAATTAGTAAATTGATAGTGGACTGTCCCATGTGCTTATGGGAAGCAGTGCTCTGCAAGTGGTGGAACCACTTGTGTTATGCAAAGGCTGTGCTCCAGTGTGTGCATAGAACAGACCAGTATCAGGCTTCCTATTTTGAACCAATTTTGAACAATGCTTAGTTGTGAGATTAAGCAAACTAAAAACAAACAAACAAAAAAAAATAGCTTGATTGGGAGAGCAGAGCAGTCAAAATTCCCATAAAAACAGTTAAAGTTCCCATAGGGAAAATATAAACCATAGATCATTTTGCATTACCAAATAACAGACAAGAACTTAATCCTTATTTTGACAATAACTAATTCTGAAGTACTTCATGAAACCTGCTTCAATAGGTTTCAGTTATTTCAACTAAAGGGATCTTAAGAATTAATCTATACTGAAGAACACTACATGCCATGTAAATATAAAACATGGAATTTGTACACTTTTAAACAAGAGAGGGCAGAAATAAAAGGAGGAAATTTCACAGACCACCAAAACCAACTTTATAACTCTTACTGTGAGGCTGCATGAAGCTGTGGGCATTTCAGAGCCAGTGCCCTCCCTGGGCAGTGTTGAAGAATGATGTTGGATGGAGATATCCATGCTTGGTATACATCCATAGTGTCTGCCTGAAGCCAGGTGGAAAAATGCCTGGGTCTCTTCCTAAGGGAATTATTTGACTATCTCCAGAAGAAAACCTGGGAGTAAATGAGCTTGGCCCAGACTGGAGTAAGACAGAAAGAGGTAGTAAGACAGGTTTATAAAATAAGACATTGTCAATGAAAAGAAAGAGAAATTTAGATAAGTTCCTAATATCAGATACTATTCCAATGTATTCCTTAAAGCGTCAGATGAATTGTTCCCTAGAAGTGGCTATTTGCTTCCTTAACTGTGCTTTAAGTCTAAGGTAGTAACTCAAATGTAATGTCTAATAGTAAGCAAGCTGAATCCCTTCTGTTATTTTTACTCCCTGAACACTATCCTAAATAAATTGGTGATAGAGAAATGATTATGTCCTGAAAACAGGACATTAATATCAGGATTTGTTCCATATGTACTGCTTTTAAATACGAGAACAATACAAATAATCTCTACCTTGTCATCTTTTAACATTTTGTTAAAAAATATTGTAAATGTAATTGTATTGATTTTGCTCACAATAGTTATTGTGGTTTTTGTAAGAAACATCAGAAAACTCTCATTATAACCCTGAATACTGGACACTAGCAGAAAACAGAAAACGACACTCTGTCTCTTAATAGGAGATGATGATCACATCCAGTTCTGCCATTACAAATGGCTAATTTGGAATCACATCATTTTTTCAGATGAATTAAATGCATATCCTGAAGGGAATCATGGCATTTCCTTTAAACCCCAGGAAGAAGTGAGTTGAGAAAGGCACTAATACAGCCT
Organism: Scopus umbretta; assembly: GCA_013400535.1. Lineage (NCBI taxonomy): Eukaryota > Metazoa > Chordata > Aves > Pelecaniformes > Scopidae > Scopus > Scopus umbretta. Next base: position 12,586 of record VZTL01040890.1, read on the forward strand.
TTTTGCCAGCAAAGCTCATAGACATGTAAAAATCACAGCAGGATAAGTCTGAGCCCAAGCATTTGTTGCTATCAGAACTGATGGGATTACTCCTCCTGCATGTTATGAGTTGGAAGGATAAGTGCAAGACAGTGTCTCAGGCGAAAAGGAATATTTTCAGTAATTTTGTTATAAGCATTTACAGTACTCTATTACATCAAAATTGATTACTTAAGTATTATTTGTGTTATATTTAGTTGGAGAACCTACCATTTTAACATCATCTCATAAGAATAACCTGAAATGAGCTGTTGTTTTGCAAAGTAATGTATGATATGAGCAATCACAAAATGAGTGAAGCAGACATCTGTCAACTGCCACACTCTGAGTGATTCCTGAATAACTGAGTTATTACAGTGAAAATAATGAGCCGAATGTACAAAAGGAAAACAGTTTTTAACATTTTAGATCAAATGTTATTGCTTGCCACATTCACTTAAAAAGGTCTTATTGAAAAAACACATTCAGGAGCACAATTTTGGTCACAAAAATTTAATGAGTAATTAAGACAAAACTAATTTTCTCTCTCATCTCCCCCACTTTCTTCTTCTCCCCACCAAAAAAAATTCTTGATGATCCTTCAGCTTTTGAGATAAATTTATGAAACTCTGCACTGTAGAAAACAGTGATAATCATGCAGTTCTTCAACATTCATGGATCTGTTATAATATTTAATTTGTGCATTGATCTCTATGTTTAATTAATCTCTCTTGATACACCGTGTGGCTAATGAGAATTTGTTACTGACTTTTTACTTTAGATGTAATTTTTCCAATACCTCTCTGTACCTTATTAAATAGATATTTAACAAAACAACAGGAAGGTATGTAAGGATTCAATTAAGAATAACCATAGGTTGTAATTTTATCAGCTTAGGCACACCAATATGGTTCAGCATTTGAAAGAAAGAATGAAAGAAGGTAAAGAGATGTTATTGTCTTCAAAAAGGAAGGAAGGAAGGAAGGAAGGAAGGAAGGAAGG
>VZTL01040891.1:10445-45018 GCA_013400535.1 Scopus umbretta
GCTTTAGAGGTAGCTGAAAGAGGGGTGCAGGACTCTGCAGCCTGTTTCTGCCCAGTGAAGGACTGGGTCAGCCCTGCTGGGAGAGCAGCTCCTGGCTCCAGCCAGCCTGGGCGCTCGGACGGCAGCGACTGTGCAAATCGTTGACCCAGCCCTCCGGCGCTCACTCTGCTGGCTTTGACACTGTCCATCTTAATAGCTCCCTCTTCTTTTCCTTTTTCTTTCTTTCTTGTTTTTATAAAGGTAAATTAGCTATACGGATATGCAGGAACTGAATTCAAAGGTATTCAGCTGACTCCTGAACGTGCCATTTGTACAGAGATGTGCTAAAGCACCAGGATGTGATGGATGCAGCCCTCTCGGAAAAACCTGAGGACAAAAACTCCTTGTAAGGCATCTCACCACAGCTTCCCAAAATCTGTTGGGGGGGGGGGGAATATCAAGCTTTGGAATACATTAACTCAGTTGAATGGTACAGGGAGAAGGTACCAGCAAGAAGCAAATTAATTCCTAAAGGCTGCAGAGAAATTTCACTGACTTGGAGCTTCAGAGCAAGACTGGCTACACTTAGAAGAGTTATGTTTCACCTGAAATATTTAACACTGGGCATTTGAAATGCTCTGAGTATCTGAAAAGCCCACCAAAATTCTCCTTAGGAGGAGACTTTAGAGGAACCTTGGGCTCATACAATGCTTTCGATGGGTTAACCCAGAAGTTTGTGGTTTTTTTAAAAAAAAAAAAAGAAAAGAAAAGCAATGGGAAGGGTAAGACTCTGGCCTCCATCATTGGGAAGCAAAAATTACCATGTAATGAATACCAGGCTGCTTCTGGGACATGTGCTGATAGATCTGTTGTTAGGAGGGAGATGTTTCCATGGCAAAACCATCATCCTAAATGGCACTGTAACTCAGCAGAGATGTGGTGGGGACCCCAGGGACCATCTTCCCGGTCCATTCTGAGCATCCTTCTGGAGGAGGTGGGAGTGCAATGGCTGCAGGGATCGGGGCAGCTCACAGTGATGCTCCCTGCGCTGTGCCACTGCCGCAGTGCCAGGGCTCTGCCGGGGAGGCCGTCAGCTCAGCGTTTTTCAGTCCTTTACAACTTTAAAAGAAAACTACAACAAAAGGCAAGCTTGAAATAGCTCATTTTATCTCAGCAGACAAATAACTTGCTTTGAGCATCATTGTCACTCAGGCTAAATTACTTTTAGATGTTTTTAATGACCGAGTAACATTTTTCAGCTGCTCATTCTGCGGCACCCTGCTGGGGGAGAGTCCATCTGTAAAGACCAAGGACTCTGATATCTTGGTAGTTCTTCCTGACATCCGTTTGGCTTTATTATTTGATATGTGATTCCCTGCGGTAAAGATGATTTCAGCTAAATGTACAGCTACAAGCTCTTTTCTTTGCATAAGGGGATCTGTTTCCAAATGGAGCTGGGAGACTGGCTATGTGTGGAGCAGCAGGAGGTCAGGGATATAGAGGAGAAACTCTAGGAGATTGAAGGTGACAGTCCAAATCCTATCTGCACTAAGGTTGACATTACCATAGGGCTGGAGGGATTTTAACCCATCATTTGTTACCCCTACCTTTCATTTCACTTGCAATGCACGGCATGGAGAGCTGTGACTTGCAAAATGATCCCAACGGGGACACTGTTTGCGACATCAGCCATTCTGGTCTCCCAAATCCCTCTTTCCGAGGCAGGCACGGCTTTCGCATTCGTTCCCAAAGGCAGCTTTTAAGCCACTCGCCTTCGCCATCTCGGGGTTTTGCAGCACTTCTAGGAGATGTATTTTTAAATCCGAGCTCATAAATTTTGGAAGCTCCTCTCCTTCCCCCACCCCCTCGCCCCTATCAAAGTGTCAGAGCCGAAGAAAAACCGTGAGAGTGATGGATGCACCCAGCTCTGCTTGCCAGCGCTCTGCCTGTGCGTGGGGGGTTATTTACTGCGCTGCTTGGGCTGTTTCTTCTTCGGTGGCGGCGATGGCAGCCTTGGGGTTTGGTGCCTGGGAAGGAGAGGCGGGCAGCCCATGGGTCAGCCGAGCTTCGGGCTGGAGCAGGCAGGACTCAGGAAGGGTTGCTTGGGCATGGGGACTCAGATGGCCAAAAGATGAAGCCATGGGGACGCTGGTCCTGGCTGGTGGCTTGACCCAAAGGGTGGGTGCTGGGGGCTGTTACGCCCTGCTGGCTTTAGCTCTGGGGGGTGCAGGTTAGCTCACCCAAAAGGGCAGCTCTTAAAAGCCACCAGTGGGGCCCCAGCCCCTGTGCAGCCCCAGGGCGGTGCGTTGCTGCTGTTGTCAGTGTGTACCAGGGATCCAGCCCGCCATGCAGGAGAAACTGCAGGGGGCTGCAGAAACACAGGGAGAGACCCCCACGCTCCCTGGCCAGGCTGGAGCCCGCATGCTTTTACTGGGAACAGCTGGGATGGGCAGAGGAGTTTCCAATGTCCAGCCGAGCCAGCCACTTCTCCCAGGGCTGGAGCCACGGGCCTGGAGCCACTTCTCCTGGAGCTGGAACTGTGGCTCTGTCCCTTCCCTGCCTGCGCCCACCCTGGTCCTGCTCCTGCTCCAGAGCAGGGACGAGACCCGGCATCAGGCCCCAAAACACCACCCTCGCCTCTCCCACGACATTCCCAGCGGCTGCTGGCATTTGCGCCCTGTGCTGCAGGAGCATCCTGAAGCAGCCCTGCCCAGTTGAAAGGCAGGTCAGGAGCCTGCCCTCCCACAGTCTCACCAGCCCTTCCCCGCAGGTGCGCTGCCGACAGATCCTGAGCCAGGAAGATGCTTTCTGCCAGTTTGGAGAGGTTTGCAGACGAGCAAACCAAACCCCGCCAGCTCCCTGTGCGAGCGCCTGTCCTCCATGAACCCCCGCGCGTCTCTCGCAGTCGGGCTTGTGGGAACAGATCGGAGGCTGCTGTGACTCAGCTGCTTCTCCCCTGAGAAAATCCACTCTGGCACCACACTTGGCTCCGTGGCTGGGGCTGCTGGCACCTGGCAGCCTTCATCAACAAATGGCCTTGGGCAAAACATCCCAATTTCCACTGCCAAACACTTACAGGGAGAAATACGGCATCTGATCTTGCCAGAAGTCAGGGCAGCAACATCACTGCTCTGCTGAGCTGGGGGGAAATGTCCCAGCCCTACCTGAAACTGAACCCTGGGCTGGAGCGGCTGCAGCACGGGCTGGCTGTTCGTCTGCCTTCTGGCCTTCTTCCAGCATGTTATAACTTTCTCAGACAAATTCTTTTGCAATTGTAATTTTCCTTGCTGGCTCTCAGCCCAAAGAAACAGTGGTTTGGAAAGTTTGCTCAATGACTCGAAGGGAAGAGGCTCCTGAGCCTTTCATGCTCTGTGCCCACTGGAATATTTTTTTTTTCCCTGGGACTAATCTGTGGAGCATCACACTTGGCTTGACGTGCCCATGACGTTCTCAAGAAACAAAGCCAAGCCTGGTGAGCGTGCGCTCAGCTGCTGGGAAGTCCGGAGTGCTGCCGCCGGGCTCCAGGCATCGCCGCTGGCTCTTTCTGCAACTCTTGCTTCACACAGCACTGCCAGCCCGGAGCCGGGGCAGGCTGGTCCTGGGGCTGGCAGGGGGGACCGCTGAGATGACAGATGCTGGAGCAGTGAGAGCGACCCCACGGTTTGGCGCTGGTGTGCTCGCCACTGGGCTTTTCTTCTGCAGAGGCAGGCAAAGCGGCAATGCCATTCTTGCAGCGTAGTGAAGGGATGGAGGGGCCTGGAGAAAGGCTGGTTTACTCGTTGTTGCTTTCTTGTGTCAAAAGGGAAAAGTACGCATTTTTTGCCAGTGGTTTTGGTGTTATAACATGCCTCTCGGCACGGTGCGGGCTGCCATGGCTTTAGCAGTAGTTTCACAACTCTTTTGTGGGTTTCATAAATCCCCAGCTCCTGGAGTGCCATGATTTTGTAACTCCCAGGTGGCTTTCAGACCTGTCTGGAGAGCGGCTTGAAACGGTCAGCTGCCTGCTGCCCCTCAGGCTGCAGAGGCTGGCAGACCAAATCCCAGATGCTGGGGTTTTATCTCACTTTTCTTGCTTGGGGCGAGGGAAAGGCAGGCTGCAGGCACTGCTGGGGAGGAGCCAGACCTGCCCAGGGAAGCAGTTTCCTACCAAAGGCTGCAGATCCTGGTCAACCCCACGGGTTTTTATAGGCACCGACAGCCCTGCAACCCCAAAACTGGGGGCATTATGCCATGCCGCTGCCATGGTGTGCACCCCTGCCAGCGTATTTCCAATTGACTGCTGGCTGTCATTTGATCCTGCGAAGTTGTTTGTATTTATGCTGCTGTGATCCATAATGAAACCCTCTTCCCAGCCAAACCTGGTTCCCAGCAGCGGGAGCGGGGGCTCACAGTGGTGGGGAGGGCAGGGGTCTCCTGCCAGCCACCTGGGACACCCCCTGCGTGGGGTATCCCCTATGGTCCTGGCTGTGTGGGGTGACCTTGAGAGGGGGCAGGGGGAATGGAGGTGATGGAGCCTGGGAGCTGGCATGTTTCAGGGCTGCAGGCAGGGTGGGGGTCCCTTGGGACCAAGGGTGGCAGTGGGTGCTGAGCTACAACCAAACCAGACAACACTTCATCCCTAGCAGAGCCTGAGGCACACGGGTGTCACGCATTATGCAACTTAATGCATATCTTCGCCTGCTGCAACAGGGTCCCCCACGTCTCGCCCAGGAAGGCTGCAGGCTGGTGGTGGCTGGAAAAATGTTTCTTGCTGTGGGCCGGGCAGGGAGCACCTGGCAGCGCTGCCGCCCTGGGCGCTGAGCTGCAACCCGAGCGTGTGCAAGTCACCAGCTCCCGGGCTCAGGGTGAGTGCAGCATGTGTGCTGGGAGAGCTGATCCACACTAATCCCATCAATATTTCACAGTGCTGTGGGCCTGTTATAATTCCTCACATCATCTGGGATGCAGGCTGAGACGGGTGTGCAGTGCCAAATGAAACATGAGAGCTGCTGCGGCTTCAGCCTGGCTCCTTGGGCATCAGAGGGGTGAAAGAGGACAGCCATGGGTGTTTCTACCCACTGCGGTGGGTAAGGGTTATCTGGCAGAGACAGGCAAACCCAAACATGCCGGCTGAACATGGGCACCATGGGCGTCCACCTGGCTCGGCCATGTGCCGGAGCAGCGGGGGCTGTGCTGTGACGGGCAGCTGCCAGCACAGGCAAAGGGCAGCTGACCCTGGTGTGGATAGGGCTGTCCCATGGGACAAACCTGCTCAGCCCAGTCCTCTCTCTGTGGGACACGGTGTTTAAGTGACAACAAGAAGAAATTAAACAGTAACCAGACTCCGGGATGGTGATCAGGACACTAAAGCATTTCCTTTTCTTAGAGGCTGTTTGGATTAACGAAGAGAGTATTAGGGATAAAATCTCCTTGCATGGCCGTGGGGAGGGCAGTTTCCCAAGGCACCTTGGCACTGCCCGAAGGGCCCCCTGCTCCAAGCCGTGCCGAGGGCTGCAGGGCTGCTCCAAGGGGAGATTCCCCTTCCGGCACCCTGCTGGGTCTGGGCTGAGGTTGGAGCACAAGCAAGACCTCCCTGCTCGTCAGCGCCGCTCTGCGGGGCGGAGGGACGTGGGTGTGGGAGAGGGTCGGGTCCGGTTCGGCTCCCACCTGCTGCTGCCTGCATCCCACTCTGGCTCTTGGGAAAGCCGTGCAAATAAGAGCAAGGCCCTGGCCTTCAACCTCGTGGCGCCCTAAATTCCTTCAGATAATCTCACGGGGGCAGCAGAGCAGGCGAAGGCTCTGAAAATAGATCTGTTTCCAGCTGCTGATGACTCGTGTTAATTAATTAAAGCCTTGCAGGCTCGGGCCTGTAAATACGCAGTGCCGAATGCACCAGGCTCTGCTCACTCTTTGCTCACGCACTAATTACCCCACTGCGAGGCCAGGAGCCAACACAGCTCCAATTTGTGCCGGGTTCGGCTTGCAGCCACGTGGGAGGGCGCCTGCCTGCGCTGCCCGCACGGGCAGGGAGTATTGCTGCCGGATGGGATGGGCACAGTGCCCTGGGGAAGGAGCGAGCCTTGGGCAGCCCTGTCCCAGCCATGGCACCCCTTTCCCCAGTGCTCACAGACCAGTTCTCCTCATAACTGGCCCCGCAGCCTCCAGCTGTGCCTCTGCTAAGGCAGGGGATGGGGTTTGAAGTGGCTGTGGGGGACCGGCCGCCTCACAGGACCCGAAACCCCCACATCCCTGGGTAAGACAGTCTGGCCAAAAGCATCCCTGCCTTGCGGGCAGCGCCTGCTGCTTCAGCCTGCCCTCCTGCTGCCCGAGCAGCGCTCCGGGTCCGGCCGGGCTGGGCTGTGGGTGAGCCCGGCTCCCGGTGCGTGGGCATCCCACTTCCGCAGGGTGGGTGGAGAGATGAGGCATGTTGAGGCATGGAGAAGACGCTGGGGTTTTGCCCAAGGACAGGAGGAAATGGTAATTAGCTGCTGGAGCGTACAGGAGGTGAGGGAGGGAGGACAGGGGAGCGCTGGAGGAGGTGGGTAGCGTCTCTGCTCTGCTTTCCTGGGGTCCCTGGGAGTGGGGACAGTGAACAGGTCCTGGCATCTCGTGCTGGACGAGGAGATGGTGGCTGCTTGGTGAGCGTGTGCGAGGGTGATGAGGGCCACCCCATCCGCGGGAGCACCCAGACGGATCCCTCCTTGGTCAAGACCCATCAGTGCGTGGGGACTGGGGGGATTCAAGCCTCTGCTGCTCTCCCTTCCATCCACAGTGTTTTTAGGAGGCAGGACCCTGGCACACAGAGGCCCTGAGAGTGGTATGTCAGCCAGGCTCCCCACAGGACCACCCTGCCCCTGCTGCCCTTCCCAGGTAAAAGGTCCGGGTGATGGGGAAGGCTCAGCCGGGGATGACCCTCATCCCCGGATGATGCTGAGCAACTTTAGCGCAACCCACTCAGCACTAAGCCCTGCCATGGGTTCGGCTCCAGGTCTGCAGCGTGTGGGACTGGGGGCACCCTCATCCCCTTCCTGGAGAGGGGACCTCACGCCTCATGGGGGGCTGGTGTGGAGAGGAGGGGATGAGCCAGTGCCTGAGGGCACCAGTGCTGGGACTGGGCACCGCATGGCTTCAAAACCATGGGCTGGCAGCACCCGGCCACCTCACCAGCTTTGGGAGTTGTAATCTAGCGTGCGCAGGTACAGCATCTCCCCACCTCCTGCTCCAGCTGATTTCCAGTTGCCCTAGATCCAACCTGCTGATTACATACAACGCTCGGGGTTTTGCTTTCGGCAGCCCTGCTGCCTCCTGCGACGGGTGAGGAGGGAGGGTTGGCCAGGCACTGAAAGTTTGCGAAAGGAAAGCAAACACAGGCCTGAACCTGGCAGCTCTGCCTGTGGGGAGGAGCCACAGAAGCCACCCAGGACAAAAGGCTCCACATGGGGCCCCTAGATAAACCATTGCCTGCCCATGTTTTGAAACAAGCTTCCGCCATGGGTAAACACAGACTAAATGGGGAGGCATGTGTTATAGGAGGGTGATGATGGGGCACGGTGCCCCGGCCAGGTGTGTGATGCAGGACGCGAGGAGCCGGGGTGGGTTTGGGGAGCGAGGCGCCTCAGAGGGCACCTCGGCACGGGCTGGGCGGCTGTGGTGTGATGACACCGCCTCTGCTGCTGTGTTGGCAGAGCGGGATGATGCCTATCGGTGTCAGTAACGCTTTTTTGTAGTCACAAGCCCAAGTTACCAGCCCTTTGCCTCCCTGGCCTTGCAGAGGGCTTGAACACAGCCTCCTCTGCCAGGGGCCTTTTTGGGGCTGTGTAACCCAAACTGCCCGTGCTGACCGACCCCCCCGGCCGCCCCATGCGCCGGGTGCTGACCGTCCCCGGGCCGGGGGGGGGTTGCACGGCGGCGTCTCTGCCTGCCGTGGCTCTGCTGAGGAAAGCGCTGCCGCCTGCCTCCCAGCATTNGTCCGCAGGCAGGGCCGGGAGGGCTGGGTCTGGACGCCGCGTTCACAGGCAGGATCCGGGAAGCTGGATCTGGTTGCTGGGTCCGGGTGCTGCGTGCAGAGGCAGGGGCTGGGTGCTGGGGCTGGGCGCTGAGTCCGCAGGGCAGGGTCGGGGTGCTGGGTCTGAGCGCTGAATCTGCAGGCAGGGTCGGGGGTGCTGGGTTTGGGGTGCTGGGTCTCGGTGCGGGTCCGCAGGCAGGATTGGGAGTGCTGGGTCGGGGTGCTCGGGTGCTGGGTGACGAGTCCACAGGCGGTATCTGGGGTGCTGGATCTGGGTGTTGACTCCCGTGGCAGAGCCTGGGGGTGCTGGTTTGGGTCCGAGTCTGGGTCTGCAGGCAGGGCTTGGAGTGCTGGATCTGGGTGCTGAGTCCCACAAGGCAGGATGCGGGTGCAGGTGCTGCATAACCAGGCAGGGCCTGGGGTGCTGAGCACACAGGCAGGGTCCGGAGGAGGAGGAGCAGGGGTCTGACCTGCTGGGGTCAAAGTCCAAGGACTGATACCGTGGGAGAAGCANTCCGCCGCGGGATCCGTGCCGGTGGCCGGCTGGCTCCGGGCCGGGGCCCAGCACCGGGGCCTCCGCGCACCGGGACGGCCGGCAGGGGGCGGTNGGGTCTGACCTGCTGGGGTCAAAGTCCAAGGACTGATACCGTGGGAGAAGCAGGGGGGCAGAGCCTTGTGGTTCAGGAGGGGCCTGATGCAGGTGAGGATTTGGGGGTGACAAGCTGGAGGGGAGGTGGGAACATGCAGGATCTGGTGGCAGTTCACGTGGCTTGCTTTGGGGACAGGTTTGGGGTGTGGGGTGAGGTGGGGTGGGGGGACCTGAGGAATGACGAGGGGACATGCCGAGGGGGTGAGGGAAGGCGATGGTGGGAATTGCAGTCAGACAGGACAGCCGCTCCTGGGGGGAGGACTACATACAGCTCCCCTCCTTCCCCAGCAGATCGGGGGGTTCAGGGGTCTGCAGCAATGGGGACTGCTGGCGGTATTTGGGCAGGCTGTGTGTTACCTGGGGCTGCTGGTGTTTCAGCTGGCTGGGATGAGATACCAAACCGATGCAGGTAGTGCGGTGCAATCCCTGCCTGCCCCCCACCTCCCGAGGGGATGCGGGGGGCCATGGGACATGGTTGTCTGAGCCCTGGCTCCTTGGGATTCATCTCCTTGGGATGCATTGCTGTGGGAGCTGCGGATGCTCCCAGGTGGAGGGGACTGGCTTGTGCTGGGGGCTTGTCTGCATTGGGATCGAGCTTCATATCTGCTGATCCAAGGGTAGAAGGGACCTGCTGTGCAGCCAGGCAGCTCTGGGATTTGGGGCTGTCTTTGCCCTCCCCACCAGTGAGCAGGGGGGCCAGTGGCTTGCACCTGGCCTTTAAAACTGAGAGCGTGAAGTGGGAGGGGGAACCATGAAAGGGCTCTTCAGGTGCCAAGGAAAACAGTCTCCAAAGACAAAGAGACTGCCCAAAATGGATGAAGAGTGCAGATTCCCCCAGAGGCAGGGAAATTATTAATAGCAATGATAGCATTTTTATGCTAGTTGGCCTACCACCAAGGGAGTCTGCTTTGCCTCCCTCTGTGACGGGCACAAGCTGGGAGCCCCCGCCTGAACCCCGAACCCAGGCTGTGGCGATGCTGCGCCTGTGTCCCATGGGACGTGTCTCTGCTTCGTCGCAGTTTGGCTGGGCTCGCTCTGCCTGGAGGAACGAGGGGCAGGGAGCTGCCCCCCAGCATGCTGCGATCCCTATCTTGACTTTGTTTTTGTGTTGCAACCGGAGGGGAGAAAAAAAACCCAAACCCCAACAACCATTTTCGTTCTTGCAGATGAGGGCTTTGTGTCATAGGCTTGTTCTCCCCCACTGCCTTTTCCAACATCCATTTGAACATTTCACCACTTTCCCCGCCAGGAATGCAGTGGGTTTGCTGGAGCCGGGAGGTTTATCCAGCAAATCTGGCAGGTCGCGTGCTGGGAAGAAGCATCCAGGTGCGCTTGGCAGGGCTGGCGAGGGGGGGCTTTGCTGGCATCCCATGCAGGAGGGCAGCGGTGGGCGCAGTGGAGAAGCAGTGCCAGCCTCGCCTGGCTGCGTGCAGGGAATTTCCCTCCCTGCGCTTGCCCGCCGGCTCCGCTTGGCATCGTGATGGGACTTGTTGGGAAGCGGCACATGTTATGGGTGGTTTGGTGGGGGGGAGCTGGTCCTGGGGGATCTGCTGCCTCTCGGGGAGATGGGGACGATGTCCCCAGAGTTTTTTTATGTTCCTCTGCTGTGAAAGTCCCCCTGGCAGTGGCCGGCTGCTGCTGCGGGTGTTGGGCAGGCGCCTGCTCCCGATCAAAGGTGAGAGTTCCCTGCCCTGCTGGTGCTTCAGGAGGAAACGCTGCCGTTCCTCCGTCTGGCTGTGCCACCGCTCCTGGTGATTTACAAGCACGAGGGCNGGAGGGGCCTGATGCAGGTGAGGATTTGGGGGTGACAAGCTGGAGGGGAGGTGGGAACATGCAGGATCTGGTGGCAGTTCACGTGGCTTGCTTTGGGGACAGGTTTGGGGTGTGGGGTGAGGNGCCTTTAAAACTGAGAGCGTGAAGTGGGAGGGGGAACCATGAAAGGGCTCTTCAGGTGCCAAGGAAAACAGTCTCCAAAGACAAAGAGACTGCCCAAAATGGATGAAGAGTGCAGATTCCCCCAGAGGCAGGGAAATTATTAATAGCAATGATAGCATTTTTATGCTAGTTGGCCTACCACCAAGGGAGTCTGCTTTGCCTCCCTCTGTGACGGGCACAAGCTGGGAGCCCCCGCCTGAACCCCGAACCCAGGCTGTGGCGATGCTGCGCCTGTGTCCCATGGGACGTGTCTCTGCTTCGTCGCAGTTTGGCTGGGCTCGCTCTGCCTGGAGGAACGAGGGGCAGGGAGCTGCCCCCCAGCATGTTGCGATCCCTATCTTGACTTTGTTTTTGTGTTGCAACCGGAGGGGAGAAAAAAAACCCAAACCCCAACAACCATTTTCGTTCTTGCAGATGAGGGCTTTGTGTCATAGGCTTGTTCTCCCCCACTGCCTTTTCCAACATCCATTTGAACATTTCACCACTTTCCCCGCCAGGAATGCAGTGGGTTTGCTGGAGCCGGGAGGTTTATCCAGCAAATCTGGCAGGTCGCGTGCTGGGAAGAAGCATCCAGGTGCGCTTGGCAGGGCTGGCGAGGGGGGGCTTTGCTGGCATCCCATGCAGGAGGGCAGCGGTGGGCGCAGTGGAGAAGCAGTGCCAGCCTCGCCTGGCTGCGTGCAGGGAATTTCCCTCCCTGCGCTTGCCCGCCGGCTCCGCTTGGCATCGTGATGGGACTTGTTGGGAAGCGGCACATGTTATGGGTGGTTTGGTGGGGGGGAGCTGGTCCTGGGGGATCTGCTGCCTCTCGGGGAGATGGGGACGATGTCCCCAGAGTTTTTTTATGTTCCTCTGCTGTGAAAGTCCCCCTGGCAGTGGCCGGCTGCTGCTGCGGGTGTTGGGCAGGCGCCTGCTCCCGATCAAAGGTGAGAGTTCCCTGCCCTGCTGGTGCTTCAGGAGGAAACGCTGCCGTTCCTCCGTCTGGCTGTGCCACCGCTCCTGGTGATTTACAAGCACGAGGGCTCTGCTGTAGCAAGGTCATCACCAAACCCACCCGCTCTGACCCTCCTGGGTCCTCCTGCCATCCAGAGCCTAAGGAAGCCGAGGGTTTTGGGCACCACCTTAGCCAACCAGTGTGGGGACTCTGGCTTGTGCTCTTCTTGTTGCTTAAAAGCTTCCCCCCAGGTACAACCCCACCTTCCGTTTCCTGATGGAGGGCTCTCATCAGCCTGTTGCAAAGCCCAGCCTGTGCAAATAAGGTGGGGAGCTGATTTTGGGGTAGCAAAGCTGGCGGTATGCAAACAGCTGTGGGAAAAGCCAGGTGCTACTGCCTCACGCCGTGCAGTTTTGAACATGAAGTTGAATATCTGATTGAGTCTGACCCAAAATTTGAAGCTTCGTTAGAGGGAAAGCGGAGAAAACAAGAAGAGGTTGTTAAAGCTGGAACCCATAAAACCTCTCCCGTCATCTGATTTTGCTGGACTTTTGAAAAGAAAACAGTTTATCTTTGGAATAAATAAAAGGGAGAGGAACAGGCATGCAGCAGAAAGCCCCTCATTCACAGCAGACGAGCTGGGTTGTGCTCCAGCCCCCGCTTCTGAGGGGACCCCAGGTCATGTGGGATTTCTGAGCCTCAGTTTCCCCTCAGGGAAGCCCTGTGCCATGCCGACGGTGGGAACCCTGGGCATTGCCAAGAGACGTCTTTGAAACTCAAACCTGGCTTTGGAAAAAAACTGGAGGACAAACCGGCTCTAAACAAACACACGAGTTAATTCCTTGTCTTGCATTGTACGAGCCCAGTGAAATGAAACACGGTGCAGCCACAGGGACGAGCAAATGGATTCAAGTGCGTCAGAAAGCCCCGAAATCTGCTGGCTCTGAAGTGTCCCTTTACATTTAGGGTTGGGATTTTTTCTTGTTTTCTTTCTAATTGTTCCTGGGAATTTAATTCTACAGTTATTTTCCTGCTTCTGCCTTGGAGACAATGTGCCACAAAGCCTTTCAAGGCTGAACTGCAGATTGCATCCAGTGCTGAGCCACTTGGATGCAAACGTCCCCTCGCTGGGAAGCTTTGCTGTGGTGTGGAGGGCTGTCTGTCCATCTGTCCAGGCCACTGAGGGGCTGCTGGTAAGCGGCAATTCCTGGCCTGCTGCAGCAGAGGTGGGAAAAGATGGAAAATGTTGGGGTTTGGCAGTGATGTTGCTAGCGCTGAGCGTGCTTCCCTGCGATGGAGGAGGTGGGAGCCTCGGGCGTCTCTGCCGTGCTGCCCTGTGTGCTGAGGGTCTGCACCCTGCATCCCGGGGCTCGGCAGCCGCACTCTGCCTCCCCTGTGGCCTGGATGTGGGGTTGGACTGGCAGTGGGTGAAGTCAGAGTCAGGCCACCATGTCTTGGCATATACCAGTTTCATTTCCCAGTTCCTGCCCGGCTCCTGGCTGGGCTCTCAGGTGCCGCAGGGCTGCGGGATTAGCCCAGGGCTGCTGCTGTGGGGTTTCTGCAGAGGGAAATGTGCCAGATGGGGGGGAAAGCTGCAGGCACTGTGTCCTCACTGCCAGCTTGCAAGAGCCAAACAGCCTCTGGCATGAGGGGATTGTTCCTGCGAGAGGAGATTTGCTGCCCTGCCTGGGGGTGCCGGGTCCAGGCTGGCCAGGGCATCCCTTAGTGTTCCTGGTCCCACTGCTGAGCTGCAAGGGTTTGCCCTTCAGCCTCCCCTCCTTGCACCCTTCCCTCCTGGGCCAGCTCTGAGCAAGGCTTTTGGGGTGATGGAGCCAGGCGAGGAGATGTTTTGACATTTTGATGGCCGGCGTTGGTGCGTTTTCCATATGGATGGGGAGTGGAGGAGTGCTCTGTCCTGCCATCCCAGGCACCGTGCTCTTGCCGTCTGCTTGCAGCGCTCTGGGAGCTGCTGGAGGGGGGCCGTCCCCATGCCTGGCAGGCGGCTGCAGGCAGGTGATGCCTGCCCATGGCACAGGCCAGAGCAGCTTTCCATATTTGCTCAGTTAGTTGGGTTTTTTGGGTGGGTTTGGATGGAAATGGCAGGAGAGCTCTCACGGGGACTTTGGCACTGAGCTCCGTCGCTGCCTGGCAGCCCCTTTGAACCTCCCGCCCCACATCAGACCTTACCTGATGGAGGAGAGGAACAAGTTCTTCCCCAGTGAAAACGGGGAGCTGGGGAGAAGCTAAAATGCCCTGATCCCTGCAGCTGTGCAGGGGGACGCCATGGCTGGGCTCTGCCCTCACTGGGCAGGCGGCATACCCCAGTGGGATGCTGCAGGGGGACAGAGATAAAGGCATGGTGCTGGGGGGCCAGCCGGGCAAATCTGTTGGAAATTGGGCTGTTATTAGTTTTATTGCTGATGGATTAGCTTGTCTTCTCAGGGTTGTTTAAATGTCTGGCTTCTGCTGGCACTAGTGCCCCTTAAACAGGTCCACATCCCCCTCTGGCCCCGCTCGCTCTCCCATCCATCGCTGATCAGAGCTTGGCGCTCTCCTCTGCTGGATGTGCCGGGCTCTGCCGGTGGCGGATGGGGGCTGTGCCGTGCCGGGGGAATTCAGAGCCTGTTCCCACGGCCTGCCAGTGCCCGCTGCCCGCCCCACCAGCTCCACGGCAGCTGTGCCGTGCGTGGGGCCTTTGTGGCAGGAGCGGGGCCGGATGGTCCTTGAGAGGAGCCAGTGTTGCTGCTCTCCCTCCCCTTCGCTGTGCCTGAATCCCAAATTTGGGTAAAGGAGGGATATATCTGCTTCCTGAATCACCAAAGCTCTCGTGCGTGTCTGCTGAAGCACCTCGGGGTCGAGCATGGTTTTATTTAAAGAAAGCAACTAAAATAAACTTGGCAAGGGGCTCCTGGGAGGTCACTGTGCTCCTTCCCTCCCCATCCCCAGCCCCCAAACCCGGCACGGATCCCCTCTTCCCAGAGGGCTTTCAGCACGTTAGCATTTTTTTCTTGCTGTTGTTGACAAAAATCCTGGCTGGTTGAGAAATATCCGTGCAGCAGCGCCAGCCCAGTCCCACGGGCCAAATCCTGCCCCTGCAAATCTCTGCTGGGAAGGGCGGCTCATCCCAGGCTGGCCTTTGGGGATGCTGCTGGGGGAGACCCATGGCCTTGCAGGGCACCTTGGGCACGAGGCCACGAGCAAACCCCTGTGATGGGCGGACGGATGGATGGATGCCACAGGCTCGAGGTGGACCTGATGTTTTATTAGTTGCTGGCTGGGCTCCGCAGCAGAAGCAAAGTGCTGGAAGTTCGACAAGGGCTGAATTAAAGTTGCCTGGCAACCTCCATCCCAGCTCCTCTTCCCGCATCTCGCAGGATTTCCCACCCAAGGTCTGCCGGCTCCGGGGAAGGGGGGCCTGAAATGCACCATGCTCACAGCCAGGTGGGGGCCAGGCTCGCCTCTCGCTGGATGGCTCTTTTCCTGTAATTCCTTGGCTCGTTCCCACTCCTGGTAGCTGAGAGTTCTCCCTGCCTCATCCCCTGGGGCGCGTGCCTTTTCCCCCCACCCCGCCATGCCAGGAACGGGTTGGGCTGTTTCGGCTGAACCCGAGGGCAACTCGCGTGGGTCCCTGGAGGGGTGTAAAACGGTGCTGGACCAGTGGGAACGTGGCTGGGGGAGCAAGCGGCGGGGAAGCTGAGGGGGCCAGGGGGGTCATGTGCTGGGCTTGGCCCCAGTGAGTAAAGCTGAATTGGTTGTGTGGGCTTCAGAGTGCCTGGGCTGGGCTGCCATAAAAACGTAAACAGTGGCTCCTGGTGCAGTCACTGCCGGGAGTTTTGTTGAGGCTGTTTTGCAACCCCGTAACCCGGAGGAGACCCACTGGAAATCCTTGGCCCCCACTGGGAAGCCAGCAGCACTTGCTTGTAGCAGTGCCGGATGCCAAGGAGGTCAGCCCACGAGAAGGGCAGAAAGGTCCGGCAGCCATTCTGGGAGCTTGCTTGGGCTTTGCTAGAGCTCGGTGGAGAAACCACAAGCTGTCCATGGAGTGGCGGGATGGGGAAGCATCCGATCCGGCTCTGCAAATCTCTGTCCCACCATCCAGGATGGATGCTGGGGGTGAGCTGGAGAAGGGCTGCTCCCACCTGACATTTCCATTGTTTCTCCTAGGTTCCCTTTAAATTAAAAAGCCGGCATTGCTTTCTGGCTGTGCCTCTGAGCAAGCAGCCACAGAGGACCCATAAGACCTTGGTTTATGACCCTCCATACTTGCCAGCCCCACTGACAGATCAGCTTCCCTGCACCGTGGCTTGCAGCAGGCTCTTGCTTCCTGGTTTTGCTGCCTCATGGTTTTGAGGACTGCGGGGCAGTGGGAGGGGGCCGCCGTGGTCGGCAGAAGTGCCCGGCACAGTGGCCATTGAGGGGTGTGTCACCTTCATGGCATGGCTAGTTTCTTTGGCAGGATCCAGGGTGGTGAGACCTGCCGCTGGGAAATTCGCTCATCAAAAGCTTTTTGTGCCTCCAGAGACGCTGGTTGTGGGGATTTTAAGGAGGTGCTGACTGGGCTGGCTCGTTTGGGTGTGCTGTGCTGGCTGGCTGCTGGTGGGAGGCTGAGGCCAGCACAGTCACGCTCGCACAGCTTCCATCGTGACCCAGTAAACCCAGTCAGACCTGACCGGGACTCGCTCACTTGCTCCCCTGCGCGCTCACGCACGCCTGCACTCCTCCGCCACCCTGCTGCTTTCCTGGCGTTCCCCGGGGACCAACAAACCTGTCCCGCTGGCAGGAGCTGGTGCCTGGGTTTGGCTCGCCCAGCTCTGTGCTGGGAGCTGCGGCTGCATCCCATGGGAGCCCCAGTAGCCGGTGGTAGGAGGGTGGGCTTTGGCCCCCGTGATGTTGCATGTTGCCATTGGAGCGGCTGGTTCCTGGCTTTGCCCTGCTCTTGGGGATGCTCTCAGCCCCGTGGCTGGATCCTGCCTCCACTACCCTTCTCCTCCAGTGTTGCCAGCTGGAGCATGAGCTGGGGCCCTATTTTGGGTCTTATGTTGGCCACCCCTGCACTGGGCAGTAGGTGAGGCGCCCAGGGACTTGGGAGCTCGCTCCTGGGGTTGAGATGGGCTTTTCTGGGCAGTTTTAATCTTAAACCCCAGATTTCATAGGAGCTGCTGCCGCTTTTCAGTGTTTTCCTCTCCCCCTTTTGTCTCCCTCCCCCAGAGCAGGCTTTCTGTGGTGTTTCCTCTCCTGGCTTTTCCCCATTTCCCATGGAAGAGCTGGGCTTGAGCAAATCAACCTCCCCCAGCCCAGCTGGTGGGTCCCACAGACCGAGACCTCCTCTGCCTCCCACCTGGGTCCCCGGCCCTTGCCTTTGCCCAGAGCTTTGAACTTGTACCCTGCCGAGGAGTTGGTGGTGGGTTTTGGTGGGAGTTGGTGCAGCTGCAGCCCAGGGTGACAATCTGAGTAGGGCCAAGGATGGTTTCAGTTCCTTCTCACTCTTTCTCCCCCACCATAGGTATGAAAAATAAAAAGAGAAGCTTGGAGCAGCCCTTCCCTTCAAGTAAAATATTAACTGGTTCTTACAGCTGACTGATTATATGTCCTTTAGGACAAAGTTACATCTGATTTTGAGCAAAGGAGCCCTTACAAATGCATGTAGCTGCTCCCCTGGAAAAAGCAGGGGAGCCTGGCCCTAGCGGTAGGTGGAGCAGCTGCTCCCTCCTGCCCGTCTGGGAACCCTGCACAGCCCCAGAGCTTAATTTCTTATTTTTATTTTTCCCCCCCTGTGCTGGCTCAGTGCTCATGCTGGTTAAATGTTAGCCGGGGCTGGTGTGCAGCACTGTGCTTGCCCTGCAATAAGCAGCGTCTCTGCCTCCCTGCCCGGCCATGCTCCTGGTTGTGCCCAGACCATGGAAGAGGCAAAGTTCAGGGCTTGTTTGTTCGGGGGAGATATGGTGAGGATGTCTGGCAGCATGCAGGCAGCTGGCAGGGCTGTTACTCATTTATTAGAATTTTTTTAGTTGTTTGCCTTGTTGTAAGAAGGTTTCTCCTCCCCTCTGCTTTCCCAGCCCAAGTGCACAGCAGCTCTTGTGGCTTGTGCGTGATTCCAGGCTCATGTCCCCATGTGGAGGCCTGAGGGAGGGTCCCTGCAGCTGCCAGGGTGGCCCTGGTCCCGCTGGTGGGACGGAAAGGTGTCAGCACGGGGCTGGCCCGAGCACTTTTGGGTGCTTTGGTGCTCCAGATGTGACCCCGCCACTTGCATTGCCCAAAAAACTTGGTGGGTTTGGCTCGTGCCAGACATGGTACCACCAAAGCAGCTCATTTCCCATTGACCTCCATCCCCACTCACCCACCTTGCATCGCCCTGCCAGACCCATCGCTTGTGGACAGACCCTTGGTCTGGACAGGGCTTGTCCCAGGAAGAGGAGTTTCTTGGAGGGAGAATGCTCCAGGTTGCTGTCCTCCGCTCCCTGGGGAGCTCAGCCCCTCAGGCAACACCCTGCCCGCTCTCAGGGTTGGGTGCTCTGCACTGGGCTGGCGCCTGGGGAGCAGCGAGGCAGGAGAGAGCAGGGGGGAACATCTCCCCTCTGTCCCATTCCTGGAATGCTCTGGGGCAGCAGCCAGGCACGAGGTCGGGGTCTGAACCCCACCCCCAAAGGAAACAGCGGTTTAATGCAGGCTCCAGAACTATGGCTGGAACCCACATCCAGCCCCTCGCTTCTCCTTTTCAGCCCCAAAGCCCTTTACACTTGCGTTTCACTTTGGTTTTACTTTCCCTCTGCCTGAGACCCGGCGAGGTATTTGTTTCAGAGAAACCGTCTGCAGCAAGTGTGTTTGAACAGCTTCTCTACAGGGCCAGGTATTTGGGTTTTATTTATATATTAAGAAAAAAAAAATAAGCAAACATATAGGTGCTGGTTGCTTATGGGAGCTCTCCTGCTCAGAGATACCCAGTGGTCTCCTTCCTCCTTAGCATCTGCAAAATGAATCGGTGGCTTTGCTCAATGCAGCCAGGAGAGGCAGGGGGTTATTCAGGAGGGACTGGATGCATGAAAGCAAGAGCCAAGGTAGATGCTGAGCTTCAAGGCACCTTGGGATGAAAGAGGAACTGAAGTCTTGTGGAAGAACACAGGGGGTGGGGATGGAAGTGTTCTTGCTTGAAAAGACTTGATGAAGATGCCAAGCAGCTCCTGTATGGGTTTTTCTTCACCCTGCGTTGCTGCATGCCTGAAGCATCCTTCACCACGCCTCTGTCCTTCGGAGTCTTGTCATTTCAGGAGGAGCAAAACTTTGGGGACAAGTATCTTGTGCGGCAGGAGACAGTCAGATGTGCTTTCAGGGAGGAATGGAGGCCCCCCCCCACCCATCCTGCTGCAGCCGCTCCGGGGAGTGGGGTTGGGGTACCCCAGGGTGCCAAGAGAGCCACAGAGGGGCTTGGTCCTGAGCCCTGCTCTCTGCTTTTGGGGGTAAACGTGCCTGCTTTTTGGGTGTGAAAATGCAATGGGGATCAGCTGGTTCTGCTGAAGCATATAATTCAGACAGGGGGAACGGCGGGAGTAGATGGCTGGGAGTGAAGGAGGGAGGAGCCCAGAGCAGACCTGGAGGAAAATGGAGCCGAACCAAGCATTCAGCAAGCGACTGCTGCAGCTGTGACAGAGCGGACGCTGAGCCAGGGGGATGCTGCGAGGGGTCGCTCCGCTTGAACTCCCTTCCCTGCCCTGTGCTGGCTGCAGACTCGACACCTTGCACTGTGCCTCAGTTTCCCCTTTGGCAAATGAGGGTTTGCTTTTCCATGAAGCCGTCCCTGGGCTGAGGCCATGCCCAGTCAAGCACCCATGCGTGTGCACGACCAGCTCCTTCCCAAGCCTGCTTGCTCTTGAGGTGCTGGGGACAGCAGGAGCATCTGACCCAGTGCTCTGTGTTGCAGGAGGGTTTGGTGGCTGGCCCCATCCTGGGGAGCTGAGGAGCCCATCCTGAGGATTGGCTGTGCCAGCCCGGCAGCAGCAGGCTGGGTGGCTGCCCTCTCAGCAGGAAGATGAGCAGAGACACAGCCCATCTCCTGACAGCTCTTTTCGTGGCGGCGGCAGCAGCAGCAATGGGCTACCCATCACGGCGATCTGCCACCGACCTGGATGCCACCCCCAGGACAACGGTCACCTTTGACGGTAAGGGTGTGGTGGGTCGTGGTGGCAGCGAGGTTTGGGATCTTGCCAGCAGCGGGTTTGGTGCATCGTGACTGCATCCAGCCTTCACCAGCTGGTGAAGGGGGAGCAGGGGTCTCAATATGGAGAAGTGGCTACAGCGGAGCCTCCAGTTCCCTGGGCTCCAGAAATTGGAGCCTGTATGGCTGTCTGGTGTTGGGTGCCTGGAATCAGCATGCCCTGAGGCATGGAGCAGGGCAAAATCAACTCCCCAAAAGCCAGGGCGTGGAGGGAGCCAGCCTTGGCCAGTCCTTGGCCCTGCCCAGCAGCCCTTGGAGGGTGTGCTGAGCCGGACATCACACCCACGCTGGGCTCTCATGGCCCAAATAGTCAGCAGGAAGCTTTCTTCCATGATTTTCTCTAATTGCCACTGGGCTCTTGGCCTCCATCCTCTGTGGTGTCAGCCGGCCCTGCAGTGTCATCATGCCTTAGGCATCCACACGACTTTGTTGACCTCGTTAATGAAACACAGCTCAGCAGTGGGAGAGGGTTTTATTTGCAGCTGAGGTACCCTTTTGTCCCCAGGCAATGCCTCATTGCGGGGGGTCATTCCCTCCCCAGCTGGCTCCAGGGTCCCAAGCCCCATGGGACCCATGGGACTTTCTCCTCCTGCGGTGGGAGGGTCTGAGGCTGGCTTGGGGTCCCTCTGGCCAGGGCTGAGTCCCACCTCACACTTCTCAGCACCCCAAATTGGATGGTTTCTCTGGCTTGATGGGCAGGGAGTGCCTAGCCTTGCTGCAGAAGCCCTCCCCTTGCACAGCAGTTTTGGTTCAGGTTTTTTGCATCCTTCTTTTTGGGCTGGCTGGGTTCAGTTCAGAGCTGGCATCACTGCCAGCATGTTTTTGCTTCCTCCAGCGGTTCCCCAAACAGTGCGGCAGGTCCATGCTGGGCATGGACACTGCAGCTCCCACCCCTGAGCTGCTGTTTTAATTAGCAGGGAGAAATTTCCCTTGTGAGGCTGAGCCCAATTAGCACCTTTCACCTCCTACCAAAACTCCCCTCTTCCTTTTCTCCTGCTGTAACCGCTGGCACCATCTGCCTGATAACCTTGGTGGGTGCCTTCTCACCTGCTGCCAGCTCCATCCTCTGTCTTTTTCCCTGGTGGCTCGTGTTGTGCTTGCCCCGGGGTCCTCCCTCAGCCCCCTGTTCCCTTTGCAGAGCTGTCAGGCGTCCGGCGCTTCAGTGCGCACACCCTCAACTACAGCACCCTGCTGCTGGAGGACGACCGGGGCATCCTCTACGTGGGTGCCAGGGGAGCCATCTTCGCCCTCAACTCCAGTGACGTAACTGATGGCTCCCACAGCACGGTGAGCCCAGCCTCCCTGCCGCTGGCTGGTTGTTCTCTCCTGTCCTGCGCTGCCTGGTCCCTGCCCAAATCGTGGCCACCCTATCCCTGCTCATCCTCCCACTCACCGTCTCAGGTCTTGCCTGGTGGTGCTGTCTGCAGGTCTGTCCCCGGGTCTGTCCTGAGGTCCCCTGTAGATGCTTGGTCCTTCTCCCCAGCCAGGTGGCTTGGAGACAGTGGTGGGAAATGTCCTCAGGCTTAGGGACACCCTGGTGAGACGAGGGGCAGGGGAAGCACACCCCTTTGCTCCCCCCAGGAAGGACACCCTGAAATCCTCCAGGCTCCTGCAGGTGCTCTGGGCTTTCTGCCCGTATGTCGGGGTGTGGGACCGCTTTTGCCCCGGGTTGGGGTGACGCGGGCAGGGTGCTGACTTATGCTCTGAGCAGCCATCCCCTGTCTAAATAGAAAAGAGGATTTTAGAATCTCTGACAGCTCTGGCAGAAGCTGGAGCTTGCAGTGATGGGGGGACCATGCAGTAATGGGAGGTCACACAGTGGCAGTCCCTCTACCCCTTGCAGATCCGCTGGGAAGCCTCCCCAGAGAAGCAGATGGACTGCCTGCAGAAGGGCAAAAACAACAAGGTAGAGCCGGTGGGTGGGTGCCAGGTGCCAGGGGGGCCGCCGCTGCTTTCCCTGGCTTGTAATGCCTGTCCTCCCCCTCTGCAGACCGAGTGCTTCAACCATGTGCGGTTTCTGCAGAGGCTGAATAGCACCCACCTCTACACCTGCGGGACCTACGCCTTCCACCCGCTGTGCACTGCCATCGTGAGTACCACTCAGCCCCGCAGCTCTCGCCTGTCCCCTGTCACCATGTCACCCCAGGGTGGCGCAGCCCCCATCCTCTCCCACCGTCTCCACCCGCAGGCCCAAACTTTCAGCCCCTGTCCCGTCACCCCAGGGTGGCGCAGCCCCCATCCTCTCCCACCGTCTCCACCCGCAGGCCCAAACTTTCAGCCCCTGTCCCAGCCCCTCCCTGGCTCGGCGGGGAGGTGAGTGGTCCCCAGGCTGTGGCGGTCGCTTTGGGGATGCAGCCACAGTGACGCAGATGCCCCAAGTGCCCATCCCAGCACTGGGGTTGGACTCTGACCCCACAGCGAGATGGCTGGGGGTGGATCGGTGCTGTGGAGGGGACACATGGGCTCAGGAGGGCTGGTGGGGTGGGATGTGCTGGCACTGGAGCTGGTCCCCAGCCTCTGCTGTTGCAGGGTCTCTCCCCAAAGAAGGGGCTGCAGACTGGCTGGTGGCCCGTGGCAGGTGTGCCATGGGAGGGTGATGGTGGTGGGGCTGACTCAGCGGCCCGTCCCTGGGGATTTCTCAGGCCAGGCCAGGGGTCCCTGGGTGGCTGTGACTTACAGCAGAGCAGCCGGGGACAGCCACGTCACCCAGCAGCGGGACTTTGTCCCCTGTGCGGTCGCTCCTCAGTGACTCAGCTGCCCTTTGCCCACCTCCCTCCCTGAGCTGGGGGTCAAAGGGGCCTGGGGCTATGGCCCCAGCATGGCCGGCTAGTCCTGGAAGAGCCATGCCCATTCCCACGGCCATGCCGCTGGTCCGGTTTGGCCATTGCACACCCTAGGAGTCAGGTGGAGGAGCTGCCAAGCTGGAAGGGCCCTGTCATTTGACGCGCTTTGAACTGCAAACCCCAACGAAAATAACTCCTGCCATGACGGGGATGTCACCTGGGGGAACCCAGCCCAGCTGGGCAGCATCTGCTGGTCAGGCACAGCCCGGGAACATTGGCTGTGCTGGCCAGGTCCTGCCCGGTGCCCGCACAATGCCAACGTGGGGAGCCCTCTCCCTGCTCTTGGCTGGGGGGTCTGGCTGTCCATGTGGTTTCTGACCAGGTGGAGGGAGCCAGGGGGGGTTTGTCTTGCCCAGACAAGGGCACGGCCATGGGCATCGCTTTGTTCCCGCTAGCAGCCTCTGCAGAGGGCCTGGGGCTGGCAGGCAAGGCGGGTCTCTCCCCTCCTGTCTAACCCAGTCCCCTGTTCCCCTCAAGGATGCCGACAGGTTCACGTTGCCATCCCGCTTTGAGGAAGGCAAGGAGAAGTGCCCATACGACCCTGCCCGCGGCTACACCGGCCTCATTGTGGGTAAGTGGCACCTTTCCCAGGGCTGGCGGGGACAGGCGGGATGCCACCAACCTTGGCCCTGACCCCAACGGGGGTCTCCAGCCGGGTGAGCTCTGTGTGCAGGGGCCTTAGCAAGCTCGGACTTGGTTCCTCCTCCTCCTCCTTCTCTGCCTGGGGCACGGGGATGCTGGTGGCTTTTGGGGCTGTCCCCGGGTTGCGGGGCCATGCTGATGGGCGCCTGCCCTGCCCAGATGGTGGCTTATACACGGCCACGCGCTACGAATTTCGGAGCCTTCCTGATATCCGGAGGAACCTGCACCAGCGGCCACTGAAGACAGAGGAGTCCCCGCTGCACTGGCTGAACGGTGAGATTCCCTATACCCCTGCCCTGGGACTGGTGTCACAGGCTGTGGGATGCCGTGCCTCGCCTTGGGGAGCGTGGAGCAGGGGTGAAGGGCGGCCCTGGGGTCCTGTGTGGTTTGCCATGAAAGGAAACTGAGGCAAGGAGGCATCCTCCATCCCATGGTGGGTCCCCAGTCTCTACCTCTCACTTTGAATTCCCCAGATGCCGAGTTCGTGGCCTCCGTGCTGGTCCGGGAGAGCAAGGACAGCCCCATGGGTGACGATGACAAAATCTACTACTTCTTCATGGAGCGGGCGGGCGAGGAGACCACATCCTTCTTCGACAAGAGCCAGGTGGCCCGAGTGGCCCGGGTGGCCCGTGTCTGCAAGGTAGGCATGTCCCAGTGCAGGGGCTGTGTGCCTGCACCTTGAGGGAAACCCAGGCACTGGCAGAGGGGGACACGCACCCCCGCCAGCCTGTGCAGAAATGCTCCCTGCACACTCCCAGAGCGACGTGGGGGGTAAGAAGATCCTGCAGCGCAAGTGGACGTCCTTCATGAAGGCGCGCCTGGTCTGCTACATCCCCTACTATGAGGTGCTGCGCAGCGTCTGCAGTGTGGACAGGGGTGGCTGGGCCAGCACTGTCTTCTACGCCGCCTTCACCCTCTCGGCACAGTGGTGAGCGGGTCAGCGGCCGAAATGGCTGGGGCTAAAAGTCTGCGGTGCGGGGGGGACCGGAGATGCTTGAGGAGACGAGCAGGCGGATGCTGAGCACCCTGGGGGTGTGTCGGTGGGGAGCACCCGTTTGTCTGCCCGGGCTCAGGCGGGGCTCTGCCCCCCAGGAGGACCATGGAGGCCTCAGCCGTGTGCCGCTACAGCATCTCAGCAGTGCAGCACCCCTTCGAGGGCCCCTACATGGAGTACCAGGACTCAGCTCGCAAGTGGTCCCGCTACGACGGTGCGGTGCCCGAGCCCCGGCCTGGCTCCGTGAGTGCCCAGGGGTGTGGAGCAGGGGGAGCGTGGGGCAGCCACATCCCCCCCTGACTCCTGTCTTCCCCGGGCAGTGCATCACGGACCGCTCCCGCAGGAAGGGCTACAACTCCTCACAGGACCTGCCCAACAGTGTCCTGGACTTCATCAAGCTGCACCCACTCATGTTTGAGGAGGTGAAGCCAGCTGGCGGGGAGCCGCTGCTGGTGAAGAAGAGCGTGGCGTACAGCCGGCTGGCCGTGGACAGGGTGCAGGCCCTCGACGGCCGCTTCTACGATGTGCTCTTCATGGGGACAGGTGAGTGCGGGTTGAGTTTGCTGGGTCTCTGCTGGGCAGAGGGGACACCCCACGCTCCCTCCTGACATCCTGCTCTGCTCTCTAGGGGACGGCTGGATCCACAAGGCCGTGGTGGTGGGCTCTGGCATCCACATCGTGGAGGAGGTGCAGGTGTTCAGGGATCCGCAGCCCGTGGAGAGCCTGGTGATCTCCCATGCTCAGGTGAGGGGTGGAAGAAGTGGGGAGACACCACACACGATGCATGTTTGTGCTGCGAAGCTGCTGTTGGGCTGTTTGGGGGATGGGGGGGATGTGACTCCTGGGTCACCCCAGCTTGGGATACGTGCCAGAACCCAGCAGGGCAGCCTGGGGAAAGGGACCGGCCTGGCCTCCACCTCCTTGCCGGGTGCCAGCTGCAGCCATCGGCACTGACTGGAGCTGGGGGCCCTTCTACGTGCACCCCACCAAGGGCGAGCTGTGCTGTGGGGCTGGGGGGGGATCTCTGGGCACCATGGGGCACCCCACAGCCCAGCCGCACTGTGCCAGGGCAGTGCTGAGCCGGCCCTTTCCCCCCAGAGGAGCCTGTACGTGGGAGCAGCCAGCGGGATCCTGCAGGTGCCCCTGGCCTCCTGCGCCAGGTACGCCTCCTGCTACGACTGCATCCTCGCCCGGGACCCCTACTGCGCCTGGGACGGCAGGGCCTGCTGCGCCACTGCCGCTGCGGACAGGTAGGGGTGGGCTGCCCGTCCCCAGTGGGGTCCCTTTGAGCCTTCCACCTGCCCCATCCCGTGCTGTTGCACGTCACCCCGTGGCGCAGTCACCTCCCCCAAGGGTCTGGCATCTGGAGGCAGGTCTGCCGGTGGCCGTGACCCATAAGGGTGGGCTCAGCTGGGGCTGTATGGCTGAAGCCCCCCATGTCTTGCAGCACAGGGATGGTGCAGGACATTCAGAGCGGCAACGAGGGATGTCGCAGCAGCTCCGGGCGGGGTGAGTCTCGGGGCTCTGGATGCCGTCCCTCGGGACTACAGGGGATGCCAGCGTCCGGCGTCCCTTAGGGTGGCTGGGATGGGCGCGAGGCGGTGCGTGTCCCCGCAGGCTCCCTGCCGTGGAAGAACCGGACGGTGCTGCAGGGGGACGATGTGCTGCTGCCCTGCGACCAGCGCTCCAACCTGGCACGAGCCGTCTGGCTGCTGAATGGCAGCGAGGCGCCGGGCGTGGGGCAGGACCGGCTGCGCGTGGGGGTGGACGGGCTGCTGGTGACGGACACGCTGCCCCAGCACAGCGGCGAGTACCGCTGCTACGGGGAGGAGCGGGGTCTCCGGACACTGCTGGCCGCCTACAGCCTCACCGTGCTGCCCGAGATGCCCCGCGGCCCCATGGCCGCCCCGCGGCCCCATGCCACCAGCCAGGTGGCCGGCGACATGAAGGTGGCTTACATCTCTGCCATCGTCGCCTTGGTGGTGCTGTGTGCCGTGCTCAGCACCATCCTCCTCTACATGTCCTGCCTGGAGAAGCGTAAGGGCAAGTACGTCCTGAGGGAGCCACGGACAGCCAGCGTGGAGCTGCAGACCGTCTCAGCCAACTGCCTGCGCAAGGGCCACCGGGAGGAGGAGGAGGAGGAGGAAGAGCTCGCCTATCCCGACGGCTGCCTGCGGATCATCCCCGGCGAGGCGCCCACGGCTGCCACCTCCCCGGTCAAGGAGCTGCCAGCTGCCGTGCCCCCGCTGCCGCCGCCGCCGCCACTGCCGGCCGAGCTCACCAACGGCGTGGGGGCTCTTCCCAGCGTCCTCCGCAAAATGAACGGCAACAGCTACATGCTGCTGCAGCAGCAGGAGGAGCCGCTGGCCTCGCCGCTCTGCAACGCGTCCTTCACCGAGGAGCTCAGCAAGATCCTGGAGAAGCGGAAACACACGCAGCTGGTGGAGAAGCTGGATGAGAGCTCCGTGTAGGGGCTGGGGGGGGGGTCCTGCCAGCGGGACCCTCCTCCCCTCCAGCCCCTTCTCCCACCCCCTGCCAGCAGTGTCACAAGACTCAGGCGAAACTACCTCCTGGATGGCAGAGCCGGGCTGGGCCCGGGCTCAGCCATTCCTTCAGCTTTTCAGTCACTTTTGAGACTCGGGGTACAGAAAAAAGATCTATTTAAATTTGGGAGCTCTATTTATGTATAAAAACCCACTGACGGCAGCCACGAGCTGGAGGCAGGAGCTGGCCCTTGGCTGAAGTTGGACACCGGGGGAGGGAGTTTCTGTCTGTCCTTCCAGGCGTGAGAGAGAGATGCTGTTGTGGACTCTGCCTGCCCTGCTGGGCATCCCTCAGCGCATAGGAGCTGGATGGCTGCCGAGAGGTGGGTGAGGAGCAGGGAGAGGGGCTGGGGGCTGCTGCGCAGTGCCCGCACATCTCACAGGGTGCGGGGTCCCTTCACAGCACGGGGCCAGGGGGGTTCCCCCAGCTGCCTGCTGGCGGGCAGGAGAGGGGCCGTGGACACATCCTGCGTGGGCAGGTGGTGGCCTTGGTGGCTGCCAGCCCCTGCCCCCTCTCCCACATCTGTCCCCCCCCCCAGGGTTTCCCCTCTGGGAAAGGTTGATTTGGTGAGGGATGGAGCCAGGGCAAGGAGCCCACGTCCCTGAACGCCCTGGAGCAGCTGGTGGAGCTGCACGTGCCCTCCGCGATGAGGCCCCAGGTGAAATGCAGGGCTGGGTGCCCTGGGGAGGTGGCAGCTCTGGGGCCTCCGACCCTGACACAGGGCTCTGCCACCTCTCCCCAAGGCACTGCAGGGGAAGAGCGGGATGCAGCAGCAGGCAGCAAGATGCACCGGCAGCAGGACCAGCAGACAGTGCTGTGCTCTGCAGCATGGCAAAGGACCAGCACAGCAGCCACACCCACCTGACGTCCACAGTGTCCCCACAGCCCTGGGCACCACGTGTTTCTGCCCTCCTGGGTGGTGCCATTGGAGAACTGGGGTTCAGGCACAGCCCTGGCCCCGTGGGACAATGTGTGGGAGGAGAAATGTCCTTGCATAGCAAGGAGGAGGAGCCCTGGACCAAGGCCAGCCTGCCTCCCTCCCAGGTCTCCTGCTCTTCGTGGCACTTTCTGGGGACAGCCGCTGTCCCTAAATCCCCCCAGCTACCTCTGCTCCTGCTGTCTCCTACGGCAAGCCGAGGGACCGGGGTGACAAAAGCGTCTCACACCCTGGGGACAGAGAGGTGACACCAGAGAAAACTGGGAGGGACAGACTTCCTGGGGGGGTGTCCTCCCCACTGTGTTCCTTGCCAACTGCCCAGAGCTCAGCCCTGCAGGGGGTGGAGGGCAGCCCCAGGGATCCATAACGGGCTGGAGCTTGGGCCCTGCTGCCCCAGAAGAGTGAGGTTTAGTGGGAAAAGACAAGAGCCGGATGCCTGGGCTCTCCCATCCTGCCCCCACCCTTGGTTTTGCTGCAAGGCAGGGGATGAGCTACCCCCAAGCACACCCCTCCCCCAAGGAGGGGCATCGCCCTCCGTGTCTGGCACCCCTCGTGCACAGTCCCACGTGCCCCCTGGCAATAAACACAGCTCTGTCTGGACATGGCACGGTGGTATCTCTCCACAGGCGCAGGACAGTGGGAGGAGAGACGGATGTGGAGGCACGGGGCTGAGGCTTTATTGGGGCTGCAGACGGGGGCCCTGGACAGTGAGGGCGGAGGGTTTGTTGGTGAGGGGGTGCCACTGGCCCTGGATGCTGGGGTTGTTGGTGTGGAAGGGCTTGCGGATGCGGACGATGTCCAGGCCAGACTGGCCGGCCAGCTTGGTGGCCAGCTGCACGATCTCCTCGCTCGTCTTGCTGGCGATGAGCTCCTCCCGCACCGTCCCGTTCACTACGGCAGAGCAGGAGGGTCAGGCCGGGGGGGCAGAGGCAGCGCAGAGCCAGGGCGGGGAGGGCCCAGTCTCCGCCCTGCCCGCCCGTGTCCCCGCGGCACTCACAGTACTCGGCCAGCAGCAGCGGGGCCGGGCCGGAGCGGGGGCTGACGTAGAGGACGACGTCGGGGTGCTGCCGGGCGAAGTCCAGCGCCGCCTCCTCCACGAACTGCCTGCGGGGGGCGGGGGTCACCGCAGCCCCCGCCCCAGGGCAAAGGTCACGGGTGGGGTCACCCCCGCCCACGGGAGGGGTCACAGCGCAGAGGTCACCGCGCGGGGGCGGAGGTCAGGGGTCAGCAGTGCCGCCTTCCGTTCCCTCCCCCGTGGCGTACGAGGTCGGGATGGCAGCCCCTCCCCCCACCTCCGTGGGCCAGAG
The DNA here is from genome assembly GCA_013400535.1 of Scopus umbretta. Lineage (NCBI taxonomy): Eukaryota > Metazoa > Chordata > Aves > Pelecaniformes > Scopidae > Scopus > Scopus umbretta. The sequence continues at coordinate 39,400 of VZTL01040891.1, forward strand.
CTCAGCAGCGCCCTCCCCCTTCCCCAGACGGGCGGGTCAGAGGTCACCAGGTCACCACAGCTTCTCGTAAGCCCCTCCCCCAGGTCAGAGNAGGCGGGCGCGGGCAGGATGGCGGTGGTGCCCCTGCGGCCCTGCAGAGCCGCCGGCCGCTTCCTGCCGCTGCTGTGCGGGGGGGCGAGGAGCAAGGCGGCCTCCCTGAGCCCCGGGGTGCCGGGCCGCCTCACCCAGCGGCGCTACAAGAAGGACGTGCTGCCCTCCCCCGAGGGGCCCGTGCCCTCCGTCTCCATCACCGAGATCCGGCAGTACCTGCGGGCCCAGGGCATCCCCTTCCACGACGGGTACAGCTGCCTGCACACCCCCAGCCTCTTCACCGACGGCCGGGAGGACCAGCCGCTGCCGCCGGCCGCCAGCGCCCCTTACACGCTTTTCATTGACAAGATGACGGGCAGCTTCCTGTGCACGGCCACCCTGGCCGAGGGCACCTGGCAGGACTTCCAGGCCAACGTGGAGCTGCGGCACCGCGGCGTTCCCCCTCCCAGCTCAGAGGAGCCGGAGGAGGACACGCGACGGGCTCGTGAGGATGCCCGCTGCATCTGGGACCGGGCGCTGCCGCTCTGGGAGCTGCTGGACGAGGATGAGACCGACAAGACCAAGACCATGTTCGGCATCTCCCTGGTGACGGACGCCACCCTGAAACGCTTCGGGGTGCGTTATCTGAGGACTGCCAAGTCCCTCGTCTTCCCGTGGTTCAGCCCCCGCGATGCGACCCTGAAGGGCCTGAAGCTCTTGAGGGTGGAGAAGAAGGGCGATGCAGTAGCTTACGTGGAAGAGACTTTACCCCGCTTTGATTCCTATCGCAATCTCTTTGGGCTGCCCCTGATCGGCCGCCGAGACACAGAGCTGGTCTTAACCGGGTGGGAGCTGGATGCCCTGGCCCTGCACCAAGCTACGGGGGTGGCCAGCCTGGCCCTGCCACGGGGAGCCACCTGTCTGCCCCCCGCCCTCCTCCCTTACCTGGAGCAGTTCAAGCGCATCACGCTGTGGCTAGGTGAGGACCTGCGCTCCTGGGAAGCTGCCAAGCTCTTCGCTCGCAAGCTGAGCCTTAAGCGCTGCTCCCTGGTGCGCCCCGGCGACCTGCAGCCCCGGCCCTTGGAGGCTCTGAACCAGGGCCTGAACCTCACCAAGATCCTGCGCGCCGCCCTGCCTGCCAGCCACAAATCCATCGTCTCCTTCCGGCAGCTGCGCGAGGAGGTGTTCGGGGAGCTGGTCAACACCGAGCAGGTGGCCGGTGTCAAGTGGGCGCGCTTCCCCGAGCTCAACAAGCTCCTCAAAGGGCACCGCAGAGGGGAGCTCACCATCTTCACAGGTGATGGGCAAACAGCTGGTGGACGGGGGGAGCAGAGGCCTCTTTGGTGGCTTCAGCCTCCTGGGGGTGACACCTCATGAGTCTTCCTGGTCCGTTTCTGCTCATGGCTTCAGCTCAGCCTGTCATGGCGCTGCGCGAGAGGCTGGGGTGTGTTCCTGGGTGCTGTGGGGGCCAGGCACACTGGTGTGAGGATGGGCTCCATACCTTGGGTGGTGCAGGGACTCCTGGGGTGTCCCTTCCCGCTGCCCCCATCTGCTGCCTCCAGTCTGAGCCCTCTCTGTACCCCACTGCCGGCTGCCCAGCCCTTCCCCACACCCCGCAGGGACCCGCTGGCTGCTGGAGGTGACATGTGTGTGCCCAGACACGCAGCCTGGTGCGAGACACTGCTTGTTTATGGTGGGAGTGCTGCGGATGGGCCACTCTTAGTCTGCTCCCTGGCACTTCCACCTCTAAACAGCCTCCTGGTGTGTTCAGGACAGGCCAGATCGTCTTCCCCCAGCTAATTTCTCCCGTCATTGTCCTTGCCCCAGGCCCGACAGGCAGCGGGAAGACGACCTTTATCAGTGAGTACGCGCTGGACTTGTGCATGCAGGGGGTGTGCACGCTGTGGGGCAGCTTTGAGATCAACAACGTCCGCCTGGCCAAGATCATGCTGACACAGTTTGCCGCCCAGCGCCTGGAGGACCAACTGGAGCTGTACGATGAGTGGGCTGACCGTTTTGAGGACCTCCCACTCTACTTCATGACCTTCCACGGCCAGCAGAACATCAAGTACAGTGCCACACTTTTGTCCTCATTGGTGTTTACCCCTCGTGGTGTGTGCTGCGGAGCCCTGGAGAGCCGGGGCTCTTCTGCAGTAGGCTGTGGATTTGGGGCCGGGAGGAGGCACGTTGGGGCTGGGCAAGTCCCAGGATTGGCACATGGGGAGTGCGTGGCTCAACCAGGCACATCCCTGCTGCACAGGGACTGTGGCAGCCGCCTCCTGGGATGGGGATGAAGCGAGGGGAGCTGTCCCTGTGTTAGGTGGCTGCTCTAAAACCAGCCTCTGTCCCTGGCAGGATGTGTCCCCCACACCCCGCTCACCTCAAACAGTGCTGATGTTTGCTGAGGAGCGAGGATGGGGACCTCCAGCTCCTTTTATTCACCAGGCGCTGTGGTGCCTGCACGCGTCTCCATGCGTCCTGAGTGTCCCCACGGCCTGGGGGGATCGTGGGATGGTGGGCAGGGGCTGTGCGGGCAGCAGCTGGGCCCTCCCGATCCAGCTGCCCTTACCTGTGGGGATGGGGCTGCCCTCATCTGGCATCAGAGGAGACGCAGAGATGGGACGTGCCCAGGGCCCAGCGGGAGCCAGCCTGGTACCTCCCAGCTCTGCTGCTCCCTGTGCCTGGCTCAACATCCCCATCCTCACCTCCACTGATCCCGTTCTCCCCCTGCCCAGGACGGTGATTGACACCATGCAGCACGCCGTCTACATGTACGACATCACCCACGTGGTCGTCGACAATCTCCAGTTCATGATGGGACACGAGCACCTCTCTGTGGACAGGTAGCCCTTCTCCAAGCACCCCTTCCTTCCTCCACCACCCTCGCCGCTGGAGCTGGCCCCGTCGGTGTTGTGGCAGGGGCTGGGGACCCACAGGGGTTGTCCTCTTTAGTCTTGTCTGGCCGCCCTGTTTTGTGGAAGGGTGATCACTGCCCTGGGGAGGAAGAGGTGGGAAAGGGTGAGCCGCTTACCTGCGATCCCTGCTGTGCCCCGTCCCTTTGCCTGCGTGGGCCCGGCTGCCCCACGGAGTGTGAGCCCAGACCCCACGGTGCTTCCTGCCGTGGGGCTGAACCTGGCAGCGCCTTGCTGCCCCCCACACCAAGCTGGACCAGCCCCTGAGCCCGTTCTTGCTGCCGTGGCAGGCTCGCTGCCCAGGACTACATTGTTGGTGCCTTCCGCAAGTTCGCCACGGACAACACCTGCCACATCACACTGGTCATTCATCCCCGAAAGGAGGATGACGAGAAAGAGCTGCAGACGGCCTCCATTTTTGGCTCCGCTAAGGTGAGCTGGGCCGGGGTGGCCCTTCCCGTCCCTCGAGTGCAGCGTGTTTCCAGAAGGGGCTGGGGTGTGTTGGGCAGCCATCTCCAGCTCCCTCCAACACCCTGAGTCATTGCTGGGGACCTGAAAGGTGCTGTGAGGGGCAGGGTGTCCCCAGGACTCCTGTCACCTGCTGAAGATGTGCAGAGTCCCGATTTGGCCAGGCCTTAGTAGGGAGGTGCAGATGGGGAGTGAACCCTTTGCTGGCTAAAGCTCTGTTGGGGCTTTAGGTGCAGTTAATTAATGCTCACTGGCTGTGAGTGGGATGTAGTATGAGATAATTAAAGGAGGAGCCAGGGAGGGTGCAGGGATGGGCTCACTGAGTGCTCCACTCTGCTGTGATGCTGATTGACCCTGCAGTGGTGGGCAGGAGGTGCTCTGTGAGTGTGCACGGCCCTCCTGTGCTCCCTTGTTTCCCCCAGCATGCTGTGGCTTCAGCTCAAGCCTGATCGCCCAGCAGGTCACTGGGCTGTCCCAAGGGTAGACAAGGGGTCGGTGTCAGGAAGGTTGCTGGAGTTGCCGTGGCCTGGGATGCCCCATAACAGGGCTCAAAGGAGCTGGGCAGGCAGCCCGTGAGCACCTCTGAGCCCCATGACTCAGCTGCACCCCCAGCACCCTCCTGGAGATGTTTTCCTCCACCCAGGCCAGCCAGGAGGCCGACAACGTCCTCATCCTGCAAGACCGTAAGCTGGTGACGGGGCCAGGGAAGCGCTATCTGCAGGTGTCCAAGAACCGCTTTGACGGGGATGTGGGTGTCTTCCCCCTGGAGTTCAGCAAGGCCTCGCTCACCTTCTCATCCTCCGGCAAAAACAAGGTCCGGCTGAAGAAGATGAAGGAGGAGAAGGCGCTTTTAGCCAAGAAGGCTCCGGAGGGAGGCTCGGGAGCCTCCAAAAAGCCATGAGCCTGGCAGGTCTCTCCTTCGGTCCATCAGGAGGGATGGGGACTGGTGCTGGGAGCACGGGGCTGGGGTATGCCAGCCCCTCTCCTCTGGGAGCAGCAGCCACACACCGCTGTTGGCCCTTTCTCTTCCTGTATGAACAAGCCTCTTGGCCGCCAGTACGGTGTCTCGGAGACGTGGGGCCACCATGAGAGGAGGAGTGGGCTCGGCCCAGAGACGAGCGGCTGTGGCAAACGTTGGCCGCTCCGTACTGGTGCTGAGTGCTGGGAGCATGGCGGGGAGCAGAGTTGGTGTGGGATGGGTTGACGGGGGGTAGTGACCTGCAGCCCTGGGACTTGGGAATCTCTGGATTGTGGCTAAAATGGAGCTGAAATCCTGGGCTGTCACTGGTGGGAGGGACCATGCTGGGGGACTGTGCAGAGGGATACATGGCAGGACTCCCCCCCGGTCACGGGTTGGGGGGTGTCTGGGCTCCATCCTGGTTGGGATAGAGCCAGCGAGGGGAAGGTGGTGGAGGGAAGCATGGGAGACTGTGGATGGCTTTTGCCCCAGAGCTGTGTGCTCTCCGTGGGACGTGGTGGGAGCGTGGGAGCCGGACCCCCGTGGCATCACCGCTGGCGGCAGGTTGAGGGCAGCGCTGGCGTCCTCCCATACCGGCGGGTGCGACGTGGCGCTCCCCGGCTCTGCCCGCCCGGCTGACGCCTGACGCAGCCCCCTTTGCTCAGGGTCTCCGCCGGCCCCTGTCTCCGGGGAGCGTCACCAGCAGTAGAACCTCAGGGGACGCGGCCCTGCCTTGCTCTGCGGGGCTGGGGGGGCGGCCACCCCCGTGTCCCCTGGGCTGCAGGCAGCAAATACTGTGACCTGGCCAGTCCTTGCCGTGGTGGGACAAGTTCACGGCCAGATCTTGGTCTAATCCCCCCCCCCTTTTTTTTTTTTCCTTTTCCTCCCCACTTCCTAGTTTTATTAAAGCAAAACTGTGAGTGCCGTTCCTGTGCCGCTGTCCCTCTGGCCGGGGGGATGCAGTGCCGGAGGGCGACCCCGCTGCGCGGAGCATCCCGCCCAGGCCTGGCGCACGGGTTGTTGCCAGCGTCCGCGCCAGGCATAGTTTTAACCTGAGCCATAATGAGGGGCTGGGGCGGGCGGTACACACCCAGCCCCAAGCTTTCCGGGGTGCACCGGCTCTCCAGGGCCAGGAGAGCACCCTTGGGTGCTGTGGATGCAGGTGTGAGCCCCCCCGGGCAGGGCGGGGGTGATGGCGGAGGGGGGTCCGGG
>VZTL01040891.1:73122-111250 GCA_013400535.1 Scopus umbretta
TGGGCCATGATAGGGGCAGCCCAGAGGGCTCAGTGCCCCTGGCTGTGTCACCAACAGCCTGTCCCCTCTCTGCTTGGGCTGTGAACTGGTTCTGGGGGTGCATGAAGGAAAACCTCAGCCCCCCCTGACTTTTTCCCTACTCCCAAAGCAGCTACAGCCCCAGCTGCTTGGCAACGTATGGATGCAGGGTCCGAAAACCTGCAGCACACTGGGACTACGCTCGATGGGCCGGGAAAGGGGAGCTGAGGAGGGAGACAGCCCTGAGCCAAGGGGCTGGGGGCCGCGGAGGGGGAGCGGGAGGCAAGGCCAAAGGCAGAGCCGGCAGGAAACCCCCCTCTGCGGCAGGGGGCTGGAGGAGGGGTTGGCCAGCAAAGGCAGATTTAGGGGGGCCAAAGCCTGGCGCATTTTCCATCATTAGCCATGGCTGGATTTGCAGTGTGACTGAGTGAAAGACCCGGAGCCTAGAATGAATTTACAGGAGAGTGTTGGAAAGCAAAAGCAGATTTTTGCAGCGTGGTGAAGGAAACCAGATCCTCCAAGGGGTCCTGCAACAGCTTTGCTTCTCCTGAGCTTCACCGGGGAAGCAAATCCCACACATTCCTCGCCTGGAGGAGGGGAGCAGGCTGTGGGATCCCCCCGGCACAGCAGCAGGAGCGAGATACAAATGCACGGTGTGTTTGCACTGCAAAGGCACACCGTGTCTCCCACTCCTCGCAGCCAGGGAAACTGAGACAGGGAGCAGTGAGACAGCTTACTGGGCAGCTCTGGAGCCCCAGCCCCATGCATGCGGGTTTTGCACTCCCGTGGCGTGCAGCAGCCTGATCACTGCTCCTAACAGCTCTGCTCCAGCCAAGGTAATGCCATCGCTTGCACCCCAATCCCCGCTTTGTACCTGGCTCCCGGGGTGGGGTGAGCACAGACATCTCCCAGAATATTATCCCCTCGTTTAATTACAGCAGCCGCTCGGCATTTCAGCCTGTGTTCCCACCCAAACTGCGTGTTGAGGGATGCTTTTGCCCACTTCCCCGGCCATGCCCACCCCCGGCTTTTTCCCTCCCCTTCGCTCGTCCCCACGGAACCCTGCAAAGTTGGTCTTTGCCCCCCGCCCCGTGGATGGAGCCCAGCGTTAGGTCCCGCCGCACGGCTTGGGGTGACCCCCGCGTCGGGCTCCGCAGGGAGGGGGCCGGGAGGGGGCCGGGGCGCGGTGGGTGGCGGACCCCGGCAGGGAAGGGGTGCCGGCAGCCCGGGTCCCGGCCCAGGGATGGCCGCGGGCCCGGAGCGGGGCGGGGGACTNGGAGGGCTGGGGGGGGCTCTGGCACCCGGCCTCTCGGCCGCTTTCCACGCCTGGGGGGCTCGGTGGTCTCCGGTAAACGGGTCAAAGCTTCACAGTTTGTTATCTGGGGGGTGCGTGTGCGTGTAACCCACCGCCCTGGGCATCCCCATCACCCCACCCCAGCTCGGGGCTGCCTCAGCCCTGGAAGGTGGGGGGGGGTCTGCGGGGCGCAGCTGGGGGGCTGCAGCCTGCCTTTGGTGCTGTTCCCACAGCAGGGGAGGGGGCAGCCCGGCCGCCTGGGGCCCTCCCCAGCCCCACTCACTGGTGCTGGGTGGCCCTGGGGCAGGGGACCATCATTTCACTCCATCTCAGGGAAGGCAGCCAGGGTGCCACTGGGGGCCGGGGCATGGACACAAAGAGGTTCAGTTCATCATCACCCCCTCTGGGGACAGTCTCCGAGACCCCACGAGTCCCTGCAGCAGAGATGGGAAGTCCAGTACAGATCAGCCTCTCTGCTTACCCGGGGTGGGGCAGTGATGCAGGTTTGGGGACAGGGACCCCGCTGTGCTGGTACGGGCTGACCACACCGGGCCTGCTGCCGGTCTGCTGACTGCCCACTTGTGCGCTGACTTCCCCCATGCTCAGCCTCAGTTGCTTGTGTGATAACTGAGGGGGTCACAGAGCTTTCCTGTTTCTTCCCCTGCTTAGGCAGGTGTTGCCTAAAAAGAAGGATTACAGCACAGGGAGGGAAGGAGGACAAAAGCCAGGCGTGACCTGGAATATCCTCCTGGCTCAGCTCCTGTCGGCTGACTGCCTCCAACATGGAAAGAGCCCCTTGTCTGCAGGATCAGCTGCTCCACTGCGCTTGTCTGGATGGTGAGGCAGGAAAAAAGGGCTTGTGATTCTTGCAAAATGATGGGGAAAGGAAAGGGGCGCCTCACTTGAGGGCAGCTTCCTGAGAGGAGGTGAGGAGCAGGGTACAAACTGTCTGAGCCAAGACGGTGTAGAACAGCCTGTCCAGCCCCCCGCCAGCCCTGTGGCTCCCCAGGCCAGGGGTCAGAGCAGGCTAGGCTCTGCCCGCCGGGCTGCCAGAGAAGGATGAAACCTGGTAGGTCTGGGGTCAGCAGCCCCATCCCACCAGAGGATGCTCAGTGCCTCGGGGCAGGACCTGGTTGGGGAGCCCCAGGGTGGGAAGGGCACGGCTGTGGGTGAGAGGGGTTGGGACTGACCCTCCTCTGCAACATCATGCAGCACTGCTGCTCAGGACAAGCCACCTGGGAGCCAGAGGGCTGGGAGATGCTCTTTGCATTGGTAACACACATCCTCCCTCCTCCTCACAGGCCAGGATGGCTCCTCAGATCTAGCCAGGGAGGCCAGAGCAGTGCCGGAGATCTCTGTCCAAGTGATGCTGGGACTGGGACAGAGGAGCTGCTGTGAGGATGTCTGAAGCCAAGACCCTGAGCTCCTCTTGCCTCATGCTTTCCTTGCTCTCCTTGCACTGGGCTTCACTCCAGCTGGTCCAGGCTTTTCCCAGCACCTCTGACTACCTCCAGCGGGGCTGGCAGCGGCTGCTGGAGGAAGGGGAGGGCTGCGCCAAGTGCCGGCCAGAGGAGTGCCCAGCACCGCGTGGGTGCCTGGCTGGCACAGTACGGGATGCCTGCGACTGCTGCTGGGAGTGTGCCAACCTGGAGGGACAGATCTGCGATCTGGACAACACCAACCACTTCTACGGCAAATGCGGGGAGCACCTGGAATGCCGGCTGGATGCTGGGGACCTGCGACATGGAGAGGTGCCTGAGCCCCAGTGCGCCTGCCTCTCCCATCTAGCCCTCTGCGGCTCCGACGGCAAAACCTATGCCCAGATCTGCAGGTTCCTGGAGGTTGCCCGTGCCCACCCTGACACCAACCTCACCGTGGCCCATGAGGGTCCCTGCGAGTCAGGTAGTGCCCCAGGAATAGCTGTGCAGGCAGCGAGACGGAGGCTTATACCTATTGGGAAGGGACAAGCAAGGGAGTCCAGTTTAAATATTTCAGCTGGAGGCAAACCCACAGTATCTGCAGGGACATGGCGTCACCATGGGTACATGGTACCCACCCTCCAGGTTCCCTCTCTCCCCGTCCCCCCCCGGCTCTGCTGCTCCGGGGTAGCCCCTACAAATCCGGCACCTGGAGAGGTCTCCAAGCTGCTTTGCCAAGTGGCAGCAGGGTTTATGGGAAGCAGCAAATCATGCTGGAGCAGATGGGGAAGTTCCAGGGAACTGTTAGCAAATTCTTGGCGGCAGTGCTGGGCTCACGCTGGCCTGGCTCTCCCGAGAAACGCGGCTGCCTCCTGCAGATGGAAACCTGGGTCAGTTTGACTTGGCGGCGTGATTTCCATCTCCTGTTTAAAACCCAGCGGGGGCCTGGGGGGCAGGCAGTGGTGGGGAGATTGTTCTCCAGCCTGCCTAGTCCACACAGGTCACCCAGTGCTGTCGCCACAGCCTGAGGGGCCTCAAGGCTGACTTTATTTTCTGTAGATCATCATGTCCTTGAGGTTTTCCCCCAGGTATATTTGGAGGTGGAGGCCTTTCCTTGACCTCTGGTTCATGCTATGGACCAGATCCTGGAGCGGGTGTGGGTAGGAAGGGTGGTCCTTACTCTATCCCTCTAGGAAAGGGATGTGGGATCTGGAGGTGTTGGCTCCATACAGTATCCAGGGACCTGCTGGCTCCCTTAATCGTTGGCATGAGCCCCATGCCAGAGCAGAGGCCTCGTTCAGCTGGAAGCTCATCCATTTCATTCATCCCCACCAGCCTCAGGCTGGATGAACGCCCCTCTGCCTTTCACCTGCAGGAGGAGCATGCCCGGATTGCACAAGAGAGTTTTGCTTTGTAGCTTTGCTGTTACTGAAGGGGTCCCACTGCCCATGTGCCCCTGAGCATCACTGCGCAGACGGGGAAAGCAAGGCCAGGAGGGATGGCAAACTCCATGGGCCAGGGGGGGCTGGGGAGGGAGCTCCCAGTTCCCGTTGCATTGTGAGGAGGGACCATGTCCTGGGGCAAGGTGAGGGTCTGCCATGGGTGGGAGAGGAGAGGGGCATGGGAAGGGACCCAGCATCTCTATATGAGCCAAATGCTCCCACCCTGGGGGAGACTAGCCCAGAACAGCCCAGGAGAGCCCATAGGACTTGCTGAGGGTGGGATCTCTTCTGAGCCTTGTCTGCTCTCCTGTCCCCCTTTGCCAGAGCCCCAGATCACCTCTCCTCCCTACGACACATGGAACATCACCGGACAGGATGTCATCTTTGGCTGTGAGGTCTTTGCCTACCCCATGGCGTCCATTGAGTGGAGGAAGGACGGCACGGAGATGCTACTGCCTGGAGATGACCCCCACATCTCTGTCCAGGTGAGTGGTGTGCCTAAGGTGTTGGACACAGCCCCAGGGTGACTCAGCCCTTCCCAGAGCTCATGGGCAACCAGACCTGAGGGTGGTGATCCTCTGGGGGTGGGCCAAGCCTGGATGCCTGGGGATGAGAAGGGATGACCAGAGCCTGCATGTCATGAGGACTGGCTGAGCCAGGGCTGGTGTCTCAGTGGTAGGTGCCATCAGCATAGCTCTCTTCTGCAATTTTCTCTAGTAGTTTTTGAACTTATTAATATTTTTTAGAACCTGTAGAGTCCTGCAGCAGGCAGTTCCCCACCTCCCTGCTTTTAGTTCCCTCTGCCTGCTGGCCTCACTTGCAGCCCCACCAGCAGGGCTGGAGGAGAGGACCTCCCGAGGTCCCTTCCAGCTGGGTTATCCTCTGCTCCCACCAGCAGACGCAGGCAGCCCTTGCCTTTTGCTGCCCGCTGCTCCGTGCAGGGCTTCCTTCCCAGGGCTGGTACGCGCAGGGGTCAGCATCCTGCCTGCGGCCAGCCCCAAATATAGTGCCTGGCTGGGCATACCCAGCCATTAGAGGGTGTGGGCAGAGGCACAGGGGCCATGCACCACAGCCAGGCACCGGCGGGGAGGAAACTGGTGGGATGGATGGGGGAGACAGGGGAGCAGTTGGGGCCCAGCACTGTTGCGGGGTGACGTGCTGGTCCCCCTCCACCTTTCTGATTTTCATGTCACCCCATACCCTGTCGCAGGGTCTGGCTGGGGACCTTCACCCCAAGCAGGGCTACCCAGCGCAGCTGGAGGAGGCTCAGCTGTCCTCCACCCCTCAGCCACCGCACTGTAATAGCAGTCTGCAAACACAGCTGCAGCCCAGCTGGGTCAGGAAAAGGTTATTTCTTGCTGGGGACAGACAGAAAATAGCATGGTTGGTGCCACAGCAGTCCCGGGACCTCACTGCCTGCCGAAACTGTGGGCTTGGCACTCCTCTGAGCTGTCCCGTGCTGGCTGTGCCCCTCGTGAAGCCCCTGGCAGAGTTTGCAGGGTCCCGGTCCTCCTGTGCTGTCAGCCTGCCTGTGCAGCTCAGCTGCTTCTCCTGCCCTGCCTCATCCCATCCCCAGGTGTGCTGGTCCCCAGCATGACCCCGCACCCCCAGACCACCCCAGCTGTGTGGCCACAGCACAGATGCCCCCTTGCTTCAGCCACCCTGCAGAGCATTGACCCTGGCATCCTCCCACCATTTGGGGATCATTGTTGCACTGGGAGCACAGCTGGGAGTCTGGGGCATGTCTGTGGGGTCCGGCCAAAAACAGGGCTGCCAGGCCCTCCCAGGGGCAAGAAAGTGTCTATTCCCCCCACCTCCCCCGGGCAGTGGGAAAAGGGGGGGCCTGCATCCAGGAGGTATGCGCCTGCCCCCAGAGTGGTACTTAGGCAGGGGGACAAAGAGTTTCTCTGGGCTTGTATGCCCCTTTCCATCCATTCCAGCCCCACACAGGGCTTTCCTCACCCCAGGGGTAACCAAAATCTCTGCCTTTTGCAGTTCAGAGGTGGCCCCCAGAAATACGAAGTGACGGGCTGGCTCCAGATCCAGGGCGTGCGGGTGACGGACGAAGGCACCTACCGCTGCTTTGCCAGGAACAGGGTTGGGGAGGTGGTGGCATTAGCCAGTCTGACCGTCTTCACGCCGGGTGAGCACCACATCCTTGTCCCCAAACTCTCATGGGGATGATGGAGGGGATGTTTGGGCAGGGTGCACTGGTATGGTGGGAGCTGCCGGTGCATAGAGCTGTGCTGGGGATGCCCCAGCAAGCTGCCATGCACAGTTTGGCTTCGGTCCTGGTGGGGAAGGAGACAGACACTGGGGGGGTCAGTGTCACACTGTCCCCATGCTGCTGTTTCAGACCAGCTCAACCTGACAGGCTTTTCCCTGCCGAAGACCCACACGACACCTGAGGACTACGGGGAGAGTGAGGAGGACTATTACTAGCCCAGAGACGGGATGTCCGGCTGCAGAGATCACCTTGCCCATGGTGGCTGTTCCTGGGGGTCGGGGACATCTCTGGAGCAAGCACCCCCAGCCCAAAACTCCTTCTCTAGACAGACCTGGCACAGCAGCCTCTTTTTTGGGGGTGGGGGACAGGGTGACACATCCTTTTGCTGAGGGTGCTCAGGGAGGGAACGCTGGCTGGTTGGTGGCACAGGTTGGTGGCACAGGGGGCAGCTCTGCCTGGGGCAGGGTGGGTCAGTGGGGATGTGGTGGCAGGTGGGATGCTGTGGGGACAGCCACACTGTGTTTGACAAGGACTTGGTCCTGGGGGTGGAGGCAGCTTCACCGGGAGGCATCTCAGCCCTGTGCAAAGCATTTTGGGGAAGCAGGAGCAGAGGGCTGGGACCTGGCTGTGACACCCAGTGTGTCACCCCCAGGACCAATCTGTGTACCCCAAAGCAGGGACAGCCAGACTTCTCCCCAGGACCTGGGGAACTTGCTGCCAAAGCATCCCTCTTTCCAGGTTTGCTTTTAACTGGAAAAGTAGTGATTTGAGGAAATCAGACACTTGTGGTTTTCTGTGTCTTTGCTCCCTTGGACAACGCTGGCCCAACCACCCATGTGGTCAGAAACACGTTGGCCTTTTTTGACCACCTTAGTGTCTTCCCTTCCAAGCAGCTCTTTACCATTTCAGTTAATGTTAGTTAAAATATACACGTAGGTCAAAGCCAACACAGACCAAGTGACTGTCCTGTATCCACAAGGATTATTCTGGGGGTGAGGGAGGATGCAAATACTGTGGATGCTACCTTGCCTGTTGTGGGGGTGCTTGGGTTGAGGAGCCCTCCTGCCCATTCTGGTGCTCACAGCTGGTCCTGGCGTGGGTCCTGCCCCTCACCCTGCATGGGGATGGGGGTCCCCAGCAGACCACCCCCTGTGCAGTGAGGATGCATCAGGCTGGCTCTTTGCAACCCTGTCAGTTCAAGTCCAATCCTGCCCCTGCCCATCTTCATTCCAGGGTCCTGTGCCCCATGACACTGGGATCTCCACCCAGCTGACCATATCCCTGCCATTGCGAAGGGGGCACAGCAGCTCTGTGCCTGGCTGGGGAAGGACAGGGAGGCTCCTCTTTCCACTGGAAATGCTCCATTTTTAAAGAAAACCCACCTGCCTCCCAGAGCTGGTGATTTAGAGCAAATCAATCGTTTTGGGGGAGGGTGGGAAGGAAGCCCAGAGCTATGTTGTGCTGCTCCATGCCCAGAGATGGCTAGCAGGACCCCTTCCCATGGGCATCCTGGGGCTGAGCTCCAACTCAGCAGGTGCTTTGCCCCCCAGACCAGCAGCATTTGAAGGACTTTTGAGACTCAAAATCTCCCCATGGACCAAACCACTCCTGATTACTCATTCCCAGCTCCAGGGAGGTCCAGAGCTGTGGTGGGGAGCCAGACTCCGGGAGGAAGGAGTTGGCCAGTCCCCAGGCAGGAGCAGGCAGGATGCGATGAGAGCTGGCGGCTCGGGCGCCACGCTGCTCTCCTTCCCTTGTTTTTTCTTTTCTTTTCTTCCTCTTTCTCTCGGGAGCTGGATCAGACGATGCAATTACGGCACTGAAACCTGAACAAGCAAATAAAAGGGATTTGTCTGGAGTTGGCAGCAGCACAAAATTCCTGCAGCCAGTGACGCTGGGCCAGCCCTGGCCCCTGCATCACAGCCTGACGGGGCACAGCCGGCAGCACTGCTGCCCTGCCTGCCTTCCTGCTGGGCTGCCTGTCCTCTCTGGCAGCAAACTCCTCCTCAGCTGGGGAAATGCAAAAGCCACCTGTACCTTAGTTTCTTCTTCCATCTAACAGCATTACATCATCCTCCTGGGGCTGCTACGTCAGAGTCAGAGGGTGTTCGGGAGAGACCAGGGACAGAAACATGCTGTTGGGTTTTATTTTGCTTTTTTTTGGGTGCAAACCCTGCTTTTGGAGAAGCCAGGCCATTTTCATCTGTCTTGATCCCCTCCCTGTTTTGCACACAAGTCGGCTGGTGGAACTGGGCCACGCTCAGGCTGAGGCTGCTGTGGGGAAACATGAGAGCGTCCTGGAGCTTCAGCAGGCGAGAGCTGCTCGCTGGGCTCCCCACCGGTGCCCGGGGCTGGCCCCCGGCCAGGGCTGCCATGCCAACCCTCCCCAGGGCCAGGCTGCCCCTGCCCACCCTGCCCGTGTCGGCACAAATCCAGGTTGTGCCTGGCGTGGGTGCAGCGCTGGGCTGGCTGGGGGGCGTCAGGTGGGTTGGACCCCTGTCCTTGGCTCTCCATGTGCTCTGCAGGGTGATGCCCTACCCGGGCACAGGTGGGCATCCGCATTTTGGCCTCAGTCCTTGCCCCTCTCAGCTCTGTACCTGGTCCCTGTGGTAGCCCCTGGGTACCTGGCAGGGGACGCTGCCAGCTCTCGCTCCTGCCGCGCAGGGAAGGCTGCGGGGATGTCATGGCTGAGAGAAGGGGGAGCTTGAGCAAGAGCCCTCGGCTGAAATTAACCAAAGTAGGGGCTGTGCTTCCCAGTTTCTCCAGATCCCAGTGTGGAGAGGACTGTCTGAATTGCAGGTTGGCAGCTTCGCCAGTACTGGGGCTCCTCTCCCACCAAGACAAGGGGCAGCAGAGCAGCCCCAGGGTCACAGAGGGGGCTGGTGTCCCCCTGTCCCAGCTCCCGGCCTTGCTGTTTCCATCCACTTAAAAATTAAAGGAGCCAATATCACTGCACGGCTGGAATCGGTCACTGCCACAGAGCTTAATTGAGGTTATTTGTTGGCTCTAAAAACGTTTTGTCAGCTCTGCCACTCGCAGCTCAGATGCTTCCCACTGCCCCTGCCCCATGGAGGATGTCTCCCTGGGCTCTGCTGGCGGCAGATGATCTGCTCAGCTCTGAGCACCTGGAGGGTCCTGGGGATCCAGCCAAACCTCACCTGCTGGCAGTGTGGGGACACAGATCATGCCACAGCAGCATGCAGAGAATCCCTTCACCGACTGATTTTTGGGGCGGTTGCTTTCTGGGGGTGGAGGGGCCCCAGCAGCTCCTGCCAGCCCAGCTGCCTGCACTCAGAGCAGCAGCTCAGCCCAGATGTCAGGCTGACGTCAGGGACTGGGTCAGCTGGACTGGGAAGCACTAACGTGGCCGCCAGCCCCAAGCACGCACCGGCCCCGGCACCTCCTGGACACCCAGCGTAGAGCAGTGTGTGGGCACCTCCCTGGGCGCTGGAGCTCACCGTGAGGCTGGGGACGAAGAAAGAGGGGACTCATCCTGCTGGCACCTGAAAGACCCTGAAGACACATGCTAACGGAGCCAAAACTGTGCAGTTAAAAACCCACCAGACCCCAGCCCCTGTGGGGACACACACAGGGCTGGCACTGCCCTGCCACCATCAAGTGTTTTGGCCACCCCTGTTGTATACTCGCAGCCCTTGGTGCTAGCGGGGCAAATTCAGGCAAAACAGCCCCCCCCTCCCAGCCTCCAAAGCAGCTGCTTTCTGTTCCAAACCTGTGATCGTGTTGCACCCAGCCCCTGATGCAGGCTGCTGGAAGGACCTCGGCTCTTCCCACAGCTCCATCCTTTGGTGCAGGGACAACATCCAGGTCCCCTGCCTGCTCCAGGGACCACCGCGGGCCAGAAGGCCACTGAGATGATCAGTGGCCGACCCAGTGGTGACACCAGGGTGCCCTGTTCCCTGGACTGCTCATTTGGCACCCCCGGTGCCCCTCTCGTCCTTGCACGCCCCTGGTGCTGCCCAGAGCTCACCCGGCAGCAGGCATCCCAAGCAGCTGCCAAGCCACGAGGTTTTGGGGTTTGCAGGGAAACCCCACCAGGCTTGGAAGATAGAGATGATCCACCAGCGAAAACGCACTGTCCTTGCCCTTCCCTGCCCTCGGCGGGTGCCAGGACCTGCCCCCTGCCTGGACCCGGGAAGGAGGCACATCTACGCCTCCATTCCAGAGCCCAGATTTGGGCCACCGGCGTGATTAGCCGCTAAACAGTGCCATCTCCTGGCAAAGCCACCGGCCACGCCGAGCCCTGCCACCGTGCTGGCCGGCCGGCGAAGGCACATGGGGTCTTTGGCACCCCTGGAGCACCCCGACCCTCCAGTCCAGCCCTGCCTGCCCCATGCTCTCCCCCTGCCCCTGGCAGGAGCTCTGCCTTGCTGGGAAGGGCGATGCCATCCCAGGGGACATGGGTGCTAAACTGTCTCTCAGGATGATCACAGGAGCCAGAGCATCCTCTTGACACTGGCTTTGGGTGGCTGTGGCAGGCGCAGCCGGGATGGGGCAGAGCTTGGAGATGTTCAGCTGCTGTCCTGGGGTGTGTGCTTTAAAAGCTGCAAAAGGGTCAAAAGCGCTCGTGGCCACCCTGCCGGTCCCCCATGCCGTGCGTATCTGCCATGGGAGTTGGATGGCTTCTGTCAGGGGTCTTGGCAAGCCTGAGCTGAAGCCTGGATGGAAACTGGCAGTGCTGTAACCTCGTTCTGCTAACAGGTAAACTGAGGCACAGAGCAACCAGGTGTGGGGAACTCAAATGGAGCCAGGGAGACAAGCGGGGCAGAGCAGCCAGCTACACCCAGGACTTCTGTCCCCAACCTGTCCCCATCCCTGGGGGGTGTGCCATTTTTCCCTTGTGCCCTCTGCACGGCACTTCTTTGCCCTGCTGTGCTGGCTCAGGGAGAAAATAAAAAGAGCAAGACTGCTTCCCTGCCTCCACCCAGCACTTACGCCATCTGATAAACAAAATGGAAATAAATCCTCCTGCGTTTGCAGCAAATAGGTCTCCACAGGGGGTTGCTTTCAATAATTCAAATGCCGTTGCAGAGCAGAGCCCACGCCAATGGGTTTTAATAAACACAGCCATAATGTGACATGCAATTTATTATTAAGCTTAAAACAGGAAGCAAAGAGTTTAATAAAAGCACCGGGTTCCCCATATCAGTCACGGCAAGCAGGGGGGATGCTGGCTGCGGTGGGGGGGCTGGCCGAGCTGGCTGCAAGGGCATGCAGAGCCAGGTTCGCTTTGCCACATGCCCCCCGAACTGGGACTGCAGGGACCCCACGCAGGGCACAGAGATGTGATCCAGACCAGGGGAAAATGGGGATTATTGCATGGACAGAGATAGGGCGTGAAACGCTGCCTGCTCCAGGCTGCTGCCTGGAGCCCCTGCCTGCTACCCCCCTCACAGCTGCCCAGCCACCCAGGACACACTGGCAGAGCTCTGCCCTGGCATCACAGCATGCTGATGAGGGCACATTAAAGCCTTGTTTTTAGTCCCTCTCCCCCAAGACTTTCTCAACCACATCTCCTCCTAACCAAGCTCCACCTGGGCAGCCCTGCCCTGCTCCACCATCACCACCCCTGGGGCTGCCTTTAAAAGCACACAGAGGGGACAGCGGAGCTCCTGGGGACAGTGTGCTTATACAAGGTGAGGTGCTGCAAGGGGTGGGGGACAAGAGCTGGTGGCTGCAAGTGTGTGTGCTGCCTGCTGGGCTGCATGGATGTCTCTTTAGGCCCTGGGTCTACTCAAGGGCTGGTGGCAAGCAGTTGCTCTGTGGGGAGGTGGCTCAGCTGAGGGGTGGAGCTGGGTGTGAGGTACCTGGTCCAGCTACATCTAGAGGCACCTCTGTGTACAGATGAGGGGTGAAGGAGGTAGCAGTATCCCATATTCATCACCTAGCAGGAACTTGGTGCTGCTTTCTTACTGTCCCTGATGTGGCCTTTGCTGGGCACTTGAATGCTCACACTTCCTCCAGGGATGTGGCTTTTTTGCCTCTTCTCCTTGGTCTTGCATCCTAGCAGCACCATTTCTGTTTGGGAAGGGTCCTGGTAAACCCCAGTACCTAATCCTGCAGAGACCAACACAGCAGCTGGAAGAGGGGTGAGAGGTGATGCGGGGACTGCCTATGTTGGTCCTCTGTGGAAATGGGGTTTGAATGACGGTCCTGCACTCTGGCTTGAGGGAATGGCCTCAGGGAGAGGCAGTTCCCTGAATGCAAGCTTTTCTCTTGCTATATTAGATAATAGAGAGTCCCTTACCCACCAAGGTAGGGGGGGGCCTTTGTCCCAGTCTAGCCAAGCAACAGCCTGGGCTGAGCCAGGGGCTCCAGGGTACCTGCAGCTCCTTCCAGCAGAGCAAGCAGCCTTCTATCTCAAGGAAGGCTTTCCAGTTGGATAAAGCCACACAGGCATCCTGCTTCTTCCAGCTGCATTGAAGTGCTGGCAGGACTGTGCATGGGTGTTGACAGCAGAGGGTTCATGCTGGGATTGATGCTGGGTAACACCCTCTGACTTCTGCCGACACCAGTGCCTGGTGGAGGCTGTAAAAGGCTTTAACTTGATACTGCCTTTATTCTCAGCTGTGTTTGCTGAAAGCTCCACTACCTCTGGCTTTAAAAGCCCAAGGGCTGCTGATGTGACTCTGTTCACTGCCGAGGCTGTGAGTGGGACATTGAACCTGGATTCAGTGAAGGGACATGGTGTCTTGCCTGTGCCCTTGAGGTGACAATCCCTGGGCAGGGCCATCATGAGTGGCACCAACCCAAGGAGGGCTGGAGGGCTCCCACAGCTCTCCATGTGAAGGAATGGGGGGTGGGGGGTGGTGTCTGTTTGTAACACAGATGGCTTTTTGGCTTTCACCCATGTTCAGCTGTGGGAATGACCTGCCCTTGGTGGTGTGTGGAGATAGTCCTGGTTATACATCGGCTTGTGTGCGTGTCCGATGACCCAGGTTTGCTCCCTGATCTGGGCTTTCACCTCTGTGTGGGGCTGGAGTGTGGGAATAGGGTTTGGCCCCATGGAGAGAGGGGGGTGAACTGAAGCGGGGAAATAACCTGTGCCTGGGCACAACCTGCGGAGTCCACAGGTACCCTTCAGAAAGCACCTGGGGCGGGTTATCTCAGAAGCAAGGAGTTGCTCAGCAGGGACCTGCCTTATCAGAGTGCTGGTTGCTGTCTCTCCTCGCAGCCCTTTCTGCCCCAGGGCTGCTCTCTGTCACTTCTTTGCTCTGTAACAGCCGGAGGCAGGCGGAAATGGGAGCCCCTGTGCCTGGTCCCTGCTGGAGCACACTGTTTCGGAAGTGGGGGGGAGTGTATCTAGCTTGCAATTACTGTGCCTTTGGCTTGGCAGGCCTGGAAGTGTGAGTGATGGGGTCTCTGCAGAACAGCCCCTCGACCCCAGAGGTTGGGGAGTGCTCGGACCCATGAGCAGCCTCGCCGGCTGCCTGGGCTCAGCTGGTTTGGGAATGAGGGAGGTGAGCATGGGACAGCAACTTTGGGTTACTAGTGAATACCCCAAAAATCCACTTGGCAGGATGCCCACATCCAAAGTACTGCCTGAGCCCTCTCCTTTAATAACCATCCTCTCCCAGCCATGGCTGGGAGGAGAGGCAGAAGCAGGATCTCCCATTCCCACCCACCCTTCTTGCTTTGCAGCTGCATGTTGCTGTATGTGGTGGAGGGCTGGGGCAGCTGTTCAGCATCTCTCAAGGGCATCTGATGGAGCCAGTCCTTCCCTGCCAGGAGAGCTCAGATGGGGAGGAGAAAACCAGAAAAATATCTGTTACTGCATCTTGGCTGGGGTCAGTGGGACCAAGAGGGTCTTCAAAGCCCTGGTCTGGTGTGTCCTCAGAGTTCAGCTGTAGGCAGTGGACTGAAGCCCCCATGTCTGTACATAACAAACCATCAGCCATTGGGCTGCTGCAGTTGCAGGATGGGAGCAGCAGTTCCCCACAAGCATTTTGAGAGGGAGGATACTGCCTATCCTGGCCAAGGATGGAGGAGCCAGAAACAAGTGCTGCAGATTCCAGCTCAATAGGGCTCACTTTATACATGGGGAGAGGGCCAAAAGCACCGAGCACATTAGGATGGTGTCCTCAGGAGTCATCCCAAACTCCAGCTCTTTCCCACCAGCAGCTTGCCCCAGCCTTGGGGAAGGAAGGGTTAAGCTGCAGGTCTCTGCAAAATAAGTGCTCTCAAAAAAAAAAAAAAACCAAACCCAAAAAAAACCAGCCAAGCTACCCAAATGCTGGTTTCCCCTCTGCCCCCACCCTTATCCATCTCTCTTATCTGCCCTGGGCAAGAGCAGGGCATTTCCCCTCCTTGGACTGACAAGGACCAGAGCTGGCGACAGGCGAAAGCCGGTGCTGACTGCATGCAGGGCTTAGGGAGGCCATGGCCATGGCATCCCAGCTGCAGGGTGGCCTCTGTAGCTGCAGGTCAGAGATGTGGAGGGGTGGTATGGTCCACCATGGGGCTGGACCCACTGAGGGGGTCCCCTGTCTCTGGCCGTCCCCTGCAGGCTGTCCCATATGCCAGAGACCTCCAGGGGAATCTCATTTCTGCAGTATGCATGTAACGAGATGCTGGGCCTCAGCTCCTCTGGAAAGCAGGGCTCACACTGCAGGAGAAGGCAGCTCTGCAAGGTCTAAGTACCCTCTGGGCACTGCTACCTGAGGGCATGGCAGCCCGGTTTGGGGGGACATTGTGCAGCCCAGGCAAGCTGGGTTTCACCTCTGCCTGTGCTGGGGGTGCAGGTGGGGGAGTCCAAATAGGCCAGGTAAGGGTGTTTCGCCCAGCAAGGGCTGTGGTGTGAGCGAGGTGCCCAGGGCATCTCCACCAGCACGGTAAGCTCTGCCGACATGAGGCAGGCTTGGATGGGCTGTTTAATTAAATGTGAAGGGCTCTCGCACTTCACAAGCTGCAGCACTTGCCTCAGCCTGAGCGACTTCAGGAAAGAGGCCTTTTATTAAAAGAGAGAGAGGCTCTGGCTCTGCCAGGCAGACATCAAATGGCACATTTAATTGTCTCTGCTCGTTTAGCTGACGCATGGGGAGGGATGTGCTCTGAGCTCTTCAGCCTATACGTCCTCCCCGGCAGGCACATGTGCTCGCCTGCATCGTGGGTGCTCCCACTGTCCTCCAGAAGAGCTGGTGAAGAGGAGGAGGGAGATGAGCCTCCCTCCAAGGACAACACTGGGGGCTTGCCAGGGGCTGAGCAGAGTCCTGTCTTGCTCAGTGCACTGATTGCCCAGCCTGTCTGGGGCTGAGCACTGGGGTTCAAAAGGGCTTGGGAAAGCAGCTGGGGAGATGGGAGCCTCCTGTGGTTGTGGAAGTTGCCTGGAAGGCAGGGGGTAACTAAATAGCAGCTTAGAAGTGTCTTCTCAGTTATTCCCATGGTATAAATGAGGCAGAACACTTCTGACTCTAAAGAAGCTATCCTACCCTGGTTGCAATGTGGCAACCTCAGTGTATAAGCCATGGGGCAAGCTGGCAGTGGGTTAGGGTAATTGTGCTGCTCCACTCCTCTAGGAACTTAAGTCCTAGTCCTGGTCTCTGTGCCCTCCCTGCACTGGGAGCTGGCCTGTTCAGGGTGCACATGGAGGGATAAAGGACCTCTGGGTGTCTTTGCTTTAAATCTGCTGTCTTGCTGCTGGGCGATATGGAGGGATTGAACTTGGGTTCAGCTGCTGGTACTGAGCCCCTCCTGGGGGAGAGGCTGTTTGGCTGAGTGAGGGGAGGTGCTCTTGGGGGGCAGTCACAGCCTTTCCCTTGGCTGTGTGGGAGCAGCCATGCCAAAGCTCACCATTTGGAGAGGGGAAATTAAAAAAAAAAAAAAAAAAAGATCAAGAGGGGGAGGAAATACAGGCTTTTATCAAACCCTCCTACTTCAAAGTTGTCCAGCTGAAGTGCTCCCCTTTGGTTTAATTTGAAGTGATGTTTCCTTCAGCAACTGCAGCTAAATGGCATCAAACGAGACTGAAACAGCCGGAAAGCCTGGAAAGGAAAGGCACTGTTTGGGAACGGCTTGAGTCAGACCTTCCCATTGGGGTCATCCGTGAAAGCCTTTCCATGGGATGAAAACTACCAATGCTGGCATTTTTCATCCCTCAGCTCGTGGCATGGGATAAAATCCAAACCCTTTTGGGAGTGGGAACAGGGGTAATTTGCCATTCTGGGTGCCTGAGGGTGGCTCTGCCCCTCTGAACTAGCTGCAGTGTCAGTGCTCATGAGCAAGGGGAAGGCAGGAGACAGAGACCCGGGTGCTGCTCTGCCCCGAGGAGCCAGTGTATCTCCCAGACTTGCAGCTCCCAGCCTGCAGCCTCCCTGAAGCCAGATGCTGAGTGCTGCTTTGGCAGCCCCTCCACATGGGTGAGAGCTAAACCAGATTGTGGAGAGTGCCACGGGAGGGGGTGCAAATCCATCATCCTGAAGAACCCCTCCAAACCTTCCTGGAGCGGAAAAGGCTGGGCCCTGCTCCTGGGGAATTCCTGTTCGGGGGCAGCAGGGAAAACCAGCAACAGCAGGACACGTGCTCCTGTGTCATAGCATCCCTTAACTACCAAAAAAACTGCCTGGGAGGCAAAGCAGCTGTTTTTTCCTGGGAGAGCCTGGCATGTAGCAGAGTTTGTGTCTGCTACATAGGAACTGATTTTCCCCATCTGGCTGAAAAATGGAGAGAAGACACTTTGAAGGCAGCTGTGTCCTGTCCCTGCTGGGGACAGTGGGGCTGGATGCCTCCTGGGCAGTGGGTCTGGTGACTGGGAGGACAAACGTGGTCAAAAGAGGCCAGCAAATCTGAAATCTGGAGAGAGGGGTGTGTCCTGGGAAACAGAGAAAGGTCATGGTCCTCTCTTCTACCTCTAGTGGTTAAAGAAAGCTTTTAATGATAATAATAACAGCACTAAAGCCACTGGCTGGGGCAGAAAGTGAAAGACAAGTCATCTGGCACTGCACGTGGAAGAGGGATGCTCAGAGCTGTCTGTCTGCTAGGGATTGCTTGTAACAGCACCTCCAAACCTCCTTCCACCCAAAAGACTTGAGTGTTGTTCCAACCAGAGGCTGCTTTACAGAATGAGACTTCAGAGACCTGTGATGGTGGCAGAGCTGAGACCCTGATCCCAGATTTTCTCTCATTAAATCTCAAGGGGGAGACATTCAAACATGTGTCTGTGCTTGCAGTGATGGCAGCTCCATGAAGTAGAAGACATCTGACCATGTGCTTTTTTCTCATGCTCAACCTAAATTCTTCATGTTTGGGGAGAGGTCTCTACCAATCATAAGTAAAGGCTTGAAGCTGCATGAAGAGGCAAGGAGGGGAAAAAAAAAAATCCCTCCCCTATAAAAGTGGGGCAAAAGTAGCTGGAATTTCTCTTCTCCCAGTCCAGTAAACCCACGTCCCCTGCAGCAGATCCATTCCAGTGCTGGTAGTGTTGCTGCTTTCTCAACTCTCCCCACTCCTTGCCCCCTCCTCTGCTTCCTCCCAGCTCTGCTCCACACGCTCCCAGCTGCTCTAGGATGATACAAGCGGGCGCAGAGTTCATGGGAGCTGTACCTGTGCTTTGTCTTCATCTGTCACCCCTCCTGACAGTCAGATCCATCTTAAACTGGGAGCGAGAGGGGAAGAGAAGGAAGCAATAATTAACCTCTGCACAGGCCGCTCCCGAAATGCTGCAGTCTGGTGATGCACGAGGAGACGTCCCTGACACTTTTATTGCTACTCCAGCGCCGTGCTGTGTCTGTAGGAGGTGATTTGGCCAGGCTGGGATACCTGAGACTTTCATTACAGTTGAAGAGCTGGTGGCACCTGCAGCCCTTCCCTGCTGGATGCATTAGTGAGGGCTCCCCACTGCCCTTGCTTGCGGAGCTGGGGGGCAAAGCTCATTCAGAGTGTTTGCAGGCAGGCTGGGTCAGGGTTTTCATGGCACAGTTGTTGGGGGGGGTTAGATTTAGGGGTTCAAGTTGTCTCTGGTGTGGGTGGATACAGGTGTGCAGGAGCAGAGCTGGTGGGGTGGCCTGGGATGGGTAGTCCCAGCCCCAGGGTGAGCTGCTGGGGAGGTCTAGGGCAGGATCCCAGATGTTACAAAGCCTGAGTTCCCATTACCTGCGATGGAATCTTGGCAGCAACCTTGTCCTGGACTGGAAAGTTTCTTCTGTGGGGACATGAAGTGGGGAGAAGATCTGGGGGCTTTTGGGATTCCTTGTGATGCTGTGCCAGACCATAATGCCACCTTGGCAAGGGATGGTGCTGAACATCTCCCTTGGGTCCCTGTGGGTCCCTGCAGCTCCCTGCCCTCGGTGCTTGTGGGTCCCTGCACTGGCACTCTTGGGGTGGGCCCACAGCCACCTCCCAGTGACACTGGAACAGCAGCGACACTGCACATCTGACAAAGCTGGCTACACACCTGCCTGCTTGAGACCTTGTAGCAAACGAGCCCAGCAATTAAAGCAGCATTAATCTCCATGAGATGCAAAGGTAAGGGTTGTTCTTCTGAACCCAATGAAGCCCAGGGACAAACACAACCTGACTCTGCATGGAAACTGGGAAAAGCTGTTCAGGGGTTGGTGTCTGGCTTGGTTGTCTGGTTCTTGGTTCTTCTGCAGGATTACTGGGCTGTCAATCAGAGCAGCGGCTGTGTTTCATTACATACCAATGCCCGTTCAGCAGATGTTGCAGCCTCATCTTGTACAACCATGAGTGAAAATCAATGCCAAAAGTGCTCAGCAGCCAAACCCTGGGTCGTGCTGATCCAAAGCGGCAGCTCGTAGTCAGGTTGGTGATGTATCAAACTCCTGTCCTCTGTGCAGGTGAGTGGAAGTTGGGGAAGGATGGGACAGCACTGGCCAGAGCTGGGGAACTGGGTGTAGGGCCAGGTCTTGGTGTGGCATGTGCTGTTGTGCAGTGTCTTGCAGTGCCCTGGACATGGAAGATCCAGTGTCTGGGGAGGAGAGAAGAAAGGGCTTCTTGGAAAGTGTCTTTGGCGTAGCACCAGCATGTTGTGTTTGCCTGTGAGATGGGTTGCAGCAGCTGTTCCCCCTAAAAATGGTCCCAAGCAATCAGGACAGTGAGCAGGCAGGAACCCCACATCAGGTCCCACTGCTGTCCCCAGGGTCTGCAACAAGGGGCGGCCATCCAAGGGCTGTGAGTTTCCCGGGATGGAGGGTCAGTGGGTCAGTGCCATCTCCTGGGCAGGAGGATGGAGGTGCCACTGGAGCTGGCACAGGGAAGAGCCACAGTAGGATTTCAGGCCCAGAGGAAATGCCTTGTAGGGCCTGGTGGATTGAGCTTATCAAAAGGAGCGTGAGGGTCCCTGGTCACTTTGTGAGGAGGAATCACCAGGTGCTGAAGAACTGGCTCATGAAACTGAGAAAGGGAAAACATGAATCTGGACCTGAGTTCAAACCAAGAGAAAACTACTTAAAAATAAGATCCATTTTGTTTTCCAGTTGGTTTAGCAGTGAGAGGGGCTGTAATAAGCCCATCCACCAAGATTGGAGGCGGCTTAGCCTGCTCTTGCTGCCTGCAGAACA
This sequence comes from Scopus umbretta, assembly GCA_013400535.1. Lineage (NCBI taxonomy): Eukaryota > Metazoa > Chordata > Aves > Pelecaniformes > Scopidae > Scopus > Scopus umbretta. Next base: position 93,054 of record VZTL01040891.1, read on the forward strand.
AACTGGGATCCTTTTCCATGTGTTTTTTGTTGTAGGGCTGCTTTAAGCAAACCCAAGTTATAGCTGTGGGTGTTTGGAGGCAGGCTGATATGACCTGGCCTGGGTAATTTCAGAAACAACTGCAGAGGATCCTGGCATCTCTCCTAGCCTTGAATTCGCTAGTTGCAGCCTCGGTTCTGGCAGGTTTCTTACTCCCATGACTCCTGGCACCCATGACTTAATGAACTGTCAGCCCCATTGGTGTGCCCAGGCTGTTTCTAAGGGGTCCATGCAAAGTCATCAAGAAAGGCAGAGGTGGCTTCTGCACAGGCCAAAGTTTGGGGCAAATTCCTAGTGGGAGACAGTCTCTGCTTTAAAGAAAATGCAGTCTCTGCATGTAAGAAGCTATTGCTCATATCAATTGGAAATGGGGAAACAGAGGCACAGATAATGAGACTGATTTTTCCCAGCTGAGGCAGGGACGTGGTAGCAAGCCCAGACATGACTCGAAGTCTTGTACAGCTTCCCACTTCTAGCTGCAAAAGCATCTGTTGGGAACAGGTCAGCAGACTGAAGAAAACTAGCCCCAAACTTTCCAGCCCAGCCTTCAAGGGGTAGTTTGTCAGGGGTAGAGGGGGAAAAAGCTCCTGAATACCTGAAATGTCCAAACAGGCTGCAGACGAGGCCATGCACATGTGCTGCCAGCTCCCTGGCTTTTGAGCGGCTGCAAGGCTCGGCCTTTCCCTGCACAGATGGGGGTTTAATCAGGCACAGTTTAAGCACATGGGTGTTCAGCACTAATCCAATTTCCCCCCATTCATTAGGGTGGTTATTCATCACTCAGGAATGATGAAAGGCTATGAGTCTGCATGGATGCTGGAGAGCGGCAGCACTGCTCGATGCCGGCATGTGGCCGCGAGCCTTTCGCTTGCTGCTGAGCCTGACCGCTGGTGGGGATGGCAAGCGAGCTGCTGGATGATCGCTATCCCTTCACAACACCAAACTGCAAGCTAGGTTTACTACACCAAGCTCTGGAGATCAAGTCATTTTAGGCTTGTCCAGCAATCAGATGGGAAACTGGCTCAAGTACCAGGTAATGCATGCAGATGAAGAGCTGCTGGGTTGGGAGAGGACCTGAGATGGAAACCCATGGCCCCACTGTGCTCCATCAGGCCCTTGCATTGCTCCTGATGGTTAATTGTATGGTAAGCTCGCAGGGCAAAGCCAATCTCCCACTGCTCCGTGAGCCCACAAACCACAGTGTTCAACAAGCTGGTCCCAACCCTATGGAGAAAGGCCATGGTCTGTGAGCGCAGAGCTATGGGCAGTGGGCGAAGGGATGACCAGCACCCCAGTCTGGGGCAGAGCACGGGTGTAACACCAGCTGGAACAGCCACGGGTGAGACTTCATAGAGAAGGCAGCTGCTTTGCGTGCATGTTTCATTCTTCCCAGGGTTTAGCAGATGCACTTCCACCTCTGCCGTCCAGTGCCTGGATGGGTCAGGAGTTGCCAGAGCGGGTTCTGGCTGTGCCCTGGGACCCTGGCATCCAAGAAAAAGACAAGACACCTTGTCTTCCTCTGGCCCTTTCCCCCATAAGTGAAGCTCAACAGGCCTTAGCTTTCCAGACAAACAGCAAAGTTTGCACAAATGTCTAAGATGTTCCCTCCTGTCTCCAAACTCCTGTCTTCAGTGAGAATATTCTGGCCATTAAAGGCAAAAAAAAGTAAATTACCCTCCATGGTTGGTGTAAATTTTGGTGTGAGGTGATTGAAAGGGGCTGCAAACACTGTACAGGAGGAGTGAAAGGCTATTGAGCGGATGCAAGTGTGTTTCCCTGCTACATTTATTCCCCTGGCCCTAGTAGCCTTGTAGCATGGCTCATGGGGATGAGAATTACTGCCCTGCCCCAGGGAGCTAAAGGGTAACTACCAATTAGCGGCTAGAGAGTTATTGGATAATTCTGATTATCATGAAGTGTCTGGGGAACTCCGGGTCATTGCCATGGGGCACCTGGGCTGTGAGTAGGTATTTAGCCATGCTCTGGAGTGAACCAAAGTGACTTTCACATCCTGGAAAGGGCCTGGTCCTGCATACCCCACCTGGGCATCTCAGCGCAGAGGCCAGGAGGGGCAGGGGATCAGTCCAGCTTACCACCAACGGAGCTGAGCTTCCGAGCTCCTCGCCAGTCCATCTGTCCATTCTGTGCCCTCCTTGGCTGGAAGCTGGGTAATAACGCATCTGAGATGCCATTCCTCTGGACCTGGAAGCTGAACACACCTTTGGGGCCCTGAAATAGCCTCCAGGCTGCCTGCTGGCATGGGGTGTCCTTTGCCTCCTCGCTTCCCCCTTTTCTTTCCTCTCCTCTGCATGATTCCTCCTCCAAAGCACTGATCCCTCAGTCCCACCACCTGAACCCTTCATTTATTCAGTCTCCAGCTCATGGCATCTTCCAAACACCCCCAGCATCCTTGCAGACCCCTGCCCACCCTAAGCCCTTCTCCCCTCCCTCCCCAGCACCCCACTTTCCAAACCCCAGCTCAACGGCGAGGCACTAACACCAGCACCCCTCTACCTTCCAAAAGGGGCTGGTGGTTTTGTTTGATGGGAGCAATCCATCTCCATCATTGTAATGACCGTTCCCATTAATCGGCCATAAACTAATAAAGTAAGCACTTTCCCCNGGTGATGTTATTCTCTGCAACCCCGAGGAAGCTTTGACAGCCCAGGTCATCCCTACGGCAGCGGGAGCATCACGCGTGCTGGCGAGCCGAGAAGAAAGGGACAGGGACAGGGATGGGGGGTGTGGAGGGAGGAAGGAATAAAAGATCCCGTACACCTCCAAATTAAATTTGTGATGCCTGGCATCAGATGGGCCCGCAGCCAGAGATTAATTCGACTGATCAAGTTATAAAGAGCGCTGAGGCGGGTAATCAATCTTGGAGCTGTCAGGCGAATAGGCAGCAGTATTAACCTGGCAGGACTCGCACACACATACGCATGCACACACGCAGAAGCCTTTTTAATTCCTTTCACATTGACTATTATTTCCCAGGCCTGTTTATTTTGGAAGGGCTGGGGGGAGGTGGGAGGCAGCGGTGCTTTGCTCTCCCCTCCTCCATCCCTGGCAGCAATAGCCCCATCCAGAGCATCTTTCTCCCCCTCGTGTGCCTGCCACCTCCATGTGCAAAGGGGAAGCCCTTGGCCGTGAAGTTATAAGCCTTTAGGGCCAGTTTTCCAAGGAGCAACACTGGATTTTCTGCCTGATACTGAGAAGACTCAGGCTGGATTTCCTCCTCTTCCCAGATCCATGGTGGTGGCAGCATTACACTTCCCTGCCAGCCCCCAGGCTGGGACTGGCCCCAGGCTCGTGATGCTCAGACCAGGACAACACCCAGCCAGGCATGGTCCCCACATATCCTTGGAGGGTCACAGAGCCACTGAACTTCTCTGGGTCAGCTGCAAACTGGAGCTTCTTGGCGCTGAGTCTGCAAAGCCCATAGCGAATGAAGGCCAGAAGCTCTCTTTGAAGGTCTTCCTCCGGAATGGGGTGCAAATGAAGCAGATTAGAAATGGTGAGAGTGGGGCAGCTCCCTCTCTGCTCTGAGCCTTGGGAATGACAACACTGCAGGCAGCAGAGGAGGGCTTTACCTGTATGGGCTGGAGACCCCTGTGCTGGCCAGGTGCTGTGCAGAGACCTTGTCTGGTTCAGACTCAGAGGTAGACTGGGCAGGTCCTACATGCTCAGAGTTGGAAGTCTAAAGAGTCTTGGATTGGCTCTACAGAGAGAAGGAGATTCACAGGTAAGAGCAGGGGCAAGACCAGCCAGGGACCTGGGAATGGGCTGTTTCAGGAGGAAGCTAAACTTGGACCAGTTGTAAAGGTGACAGAAAAGAACAGGACTCTGGGGTGCTCAGCCAGCAGCCAACACTGCAGTGTGTCTGGGAGACCCCCAGTGCCCTGTGGCATTGCTGGCTATAACCATGCACCCAGTTGCTGGCTGTTCATAGCAAACCACCCATGACATTAGGAGGCAGTGGGACCTCCTTGCATGAGGAGAGCAGGATACCGTTCCCTTGCTAACTCCTTTCTGTCTGGGGACATCTTCCCAGGGGATGTAGTCAAGGAGCAATGTCTCCATGTAGAAGTCACTGTGAGCAGCCAGCAAAAGCGGTCGTGTTTCTTTTTGCCAGGCCAAACACACGGTGCCCCATCTGGCATCCTCCAGGAGCTGGGACGGGACCTGGCCAGGTGAACCAGCTCAGACTGGTCCTATCTTTGAACTCAAGTGCTGAGCATGGCCCAAATGCATGGGGACTGGGAGCTGGCTCCACAGAGTCCTATTCCTGGTGGCTGGTGACCATGCGAACCCCATCTAAGTGTGGGTACTTGTTTAATGAGAACGCTCTGGCATGAGTCCTCCCCGTACTTCAGCCCTTCTGGTTGTCCTGGCTGGCCAAGGGGCTGAGAGCCTACACTGAGCACCTGGGCTGGAAGTCCTTTGGCTCAGAGCCATGCTGCCCTGTGGCCTGGGCAGGCTGGAGTTTTGCGGTGGACCTAGAGTCCTTTCCAAGTGCCAAAGCTGCAAGCCATCAGCATGACACGTATCTCAGGCTGCTGGGAATGCTGTGGCCTTTCTGGGATGATCAAGTGGGTCCTTTCAGGCTGGAACAAACTGCGTGGGCAGCCGAGAAGTCTCTGAGAAACACTCTGGGGTGGGAGCCGATGTCCGTGCAAGAGGAGTTGCTTTCCAAGCAAGGTCCCCGGTCAAACATTTCAAAATCCTTTCACTCCCACCGTTTTCCTGCACAACTCCTTCAGGGGCTGTCAGTCAGGCTGCGATGGCCCTGCTGTGAGTCAGGACGTCCAGCACAGCTGCAGCTCACAGCCATCTCCCATATCTGTGCATCCAGGACACACGTGCATGCAAGGCCTGTGCCGAGGGCTGAGGGGGGCGCTCGCCTTTGGGGTGCCTCGGGGTCCCCAAAGTGGGCAGATGTTGGGGAAGGATGGCTGGATGGTGTGCTCAGTGCCAGCACTCGTCCTCTGTGTCCCTCCCCCTCTGAAGGGGCTCCCCAGAGCCTTCTTGTGATGGCCTCTGTGTGCCCCAGGGGTGATCCCATCCTCCCTCATGTCCCCCACAGAGCAGAGCAGAGGTGCTAGGACTGGTCTTGCCCCCGTAGCAGGCAGGTGCCCTCTCCCTTCTGCTCAGAGCACATGGCCGCAGCCATTCCCCCATCTCCTGTCCCCGTGGTCCCATCCCTGCCGTCCTGCAGAGCTCTGATTTATGCCACAGCTCCTTCTCCTGGACCCACCAACAAACACCTGTATCCTCTGCCGGCTGCACCGACCCCACCAGCTCGCAGGGCTGCAGGCAAGAGGGCCGCATGCCGGTGCCAAGCCGCTCCCACGCAGCTCATGCTGGCAGATTTTGGAGCCGTTCAGTGCCAAAGTCTTCTCCAATTAATCTTCCCCCTCCCTGGCTCTCTGCCCTCCTCACTGGGCTGCATCTTGGGGAGGATCCATTGATCTCAGAAGTGCCCACAGAGCATCTGGAACTCAGGCTAGGCTGCATTTCCCAGCACCTTCTCCAGGTTGCTGGGTACCGGCGCGGATGCTGTCTTCATATTTGATGGGATTATTAGCACAGGGGCAGGAGGAGGGGGGAAAGAAAGCACTAATTGATCTGGTAATAAAGTTAATAGAAGCTCTTATGAGCTTGCCCATTAAGAATAATTAAGGAAGGGTGAGTGAAGGGAGGAGAGTGAAGGGAAGTCCCCTGAGGCTGGGTTGGGCTTGGCCTGGCTTGGTGGGGTTTTGCAGAAGCCCTTCCACCCCACACCCTCTGCCCTTGGCCTTCACCCCCAAACCCTCTCATGTCCCTGCTCCCAAAATCCCAGGCAGGTCTGACTTCTCCAGCTGGAACTGGGGCAGCAGGATCAAATGTCACTCTGGCCCTGGGAAGCGTGAGGCTGGGGTCCTGTGGGAAGTCAGGGGGGATAGGGACCGGAGAGGCTGGGGTTCTTCTTCCAAAGATCTCCCAGCAGAAGGTGAGCACCGGTTTTTGCCAGGCTTTTCAGGGATGCCGGGGCTGCTCGTGATCACCAGCTGGCTTGGCAGGAGCAACATCCCTGTGCCAGGCTGCAACCGTTGTGGACCCTCCAAGCTGGGAAGGGCCAGGAAGCATCCTCGGCTGGAGACAGGATGGCTGAGCTCTGACATGGAGAAAAAAGCCAACCTCCAAGCAGTTGGTAAACACAATTGTCGAAAGAAGAAAAGAGCAGCTCAGTGGGGTCAGGGGTTAATACGGACAGGGCTACTACTACAAATGGCAGGGAAAACAGGTGGGATTTCAGCAGCTGATAACAGGAGGTAGCAGACAGAGACAGGGACAGGCGTGCGCAGGGCTGTGAGCCGGCAGAGGCAGGGCCAGCCTGGCTGTGGGGCAAGGGGCTGCCGGGTACCTGGGGGGAATGGAGAGTAAGCCCCTTCTCCTTCCCTGCTGGTGGGACCGCAGGCAGCACAGCGCAGGCTGCCGGTGACATGCCCTCCCCAAACTCCCAGAGACACTATCCCCTGCTTTCCCCACCTCACAGGGCTCCTTGTAGGTGCGTGCCTGACTTGGTTGATGCTGTCAGCTGCCAGCACTGAGCTGGTACGGAGCTGGGCTGCCTATGCCAAATAAACAAGGGATTCAGAGGACAAGCTCTATGCGGCAGGTCTGTCTGCTTCAAACAGCCATGCCACAATTGCCAGGCAGTGAAAGCACCCAGGGACCCCTGGCAGTGCTGGCCCCAGCCACCTGCCCAGCCTTGAGATGGGGCTGGAGGCAGAAAGTAGGGACCTGCCTTCCCCTGCGGCGCTGCCCCAGCAGTGGCACAGAGGCAGCCCAGCCTCACTCTGCCTGCGAGCTGCCCCAAAGAGGGGCAAAGCCCCCGTTGGCTCCCAGCCCCTCTGCCTACTCCTGGCCGGCTCCCAGCCCATCTGTCTGCAACCAGCCGGGACATGCAGCCGGAGCTGAGCTGCGGGGCAGGCAGATGCAGGGTTGCTTTGAGTGGCAGGTGGATTTTGCTGTGGGCACTGAAATGCAGACACCAAGTGGTGGGGCTGGACAGGCTCTGCCTGACGCTCTCCCCAAGCCCAGACCCCTCTGCGTCCTCCTGCCCTTGGCTTTGCAGCTCAGCCCTGACCCTCTCTGCCCATTCCTCAAGCACCCTGTGGATGCAGCGCCATGCTGTTGGGTCTTGGGGCAGCCCTGCTAAACAAATCCACGTGTGTCATGGACTTCTGTCCTGCCCATACCACACAAAGGATGTCTTTGCTGTTGTGCGAGTGGCACAGCAGCCCTGAGACCCCCTGTTAATGGGGAGAGATGGGCTGGCTTGTCCCACCAGTGGGATGCAAGGCAGAGCTTTGGCCCAGGAGGAGGACATGGTGGATGCAGCCTGGAGCACCCAACCCAGCCCAGGGCTGGCTGCGTGTGGTGTCCATGGGAGGACAAATCCTGGCCACCTGCCCTGGTGCCCCTGAAGCTGATGCAGTGGGTGATGCTGTCTGTGTTTGTTTGCTTTGAGAAAAGGAGTGAAACCAGATCCAGCCGGGCTGCTGTTTGTGGCGAGGCCCTGACCCAAACACAGGGGACACGGTAAACAGAAGCGGAAGGCCAGTGCTCACCAGAGAGACCGTGTCCCTCCTGCGAGTGCCTTGGTCACAGGGAAGCGTCCCCACGCTGCTTCCCAGGGCAGACATCTCTGCCCCTCCTAACCCCACCCGCAGCCCTTCTGTGTCCTGCCTGGAGCAGAAAATCCCACTTGCTGGCCATTTTGTAGCATTGCCATGTGATGTGCCAGGTATCAACATGGGCATGGGGACCAGGCTGGTGGTATGACCCTGGAGAGGTCCCTGGACTCTCCCACCACTTCAGCTGATGTGACTGGCAGGGGGTCCCCATGAGGAGGTCAGTGACATCTTAAAAGCTGCTGCAACACTAGCTGGGGGCTTGGGAACACCCATATGCTCTTCTGAGCCCTGGGGAGGGCAGCCAGGGCCAGCAGGCTCCAAATATTGATCATGGCTGGGATGTTCACTGAGCATCTTCCAAGCCCTGCCATCGTGGAGAGCCACAGCCAGATGTCACTGCTTTAAACACCCTGCGGGTGGAAAGAAGTGGCGCCTGCTCCTTGGAGCCCAAATAACCCCGATCACCCCCTGTGTCTGTCATTGCCTGTGGGTGATGGAACCACAGCAGACCAGGCATATCCTGTGTGACTGTGAGTCACCTCTGCACGGGGGTGACACCCTTGCTCCCCTGTGAATACAGGCTAGCTAATGGGGCTTGGGATCCTTCGTGGTAATCCTGAGCAATGATTTACATTTAATTAGCCAAATGAATATGAAAATAAACTCTGCCCAAGAGCCTACTAATAACTTTCTGTGTTAACGGCTTGGGCTAATACAACTCCTCCGCAGCAGATTGCTGGGCCCCACAGTGGGGAGGGAGAGCCTAGCCAGGCTGCGGGGGGAGCTGGAGCTGCGTGTGCCACAGAGGGGTCTGTGACCACAGCCTTTCCGTTCCATTCAATGCGTGCTGCAGGTCTATGTGATCAAGGCTTTAAAATACATACTTATAGCCTAATGGCACTGAGATAGCTCAGTGGTGGCTTTCTTGGTCCTAAATTTGGTGTTGTGTTGCTGAGCAAGGTCTAAATCTGAATAAACAGGCATTCTGTTATTGAGGCCAACAATATGAGGAGTCAGGTATAACAGCAGCAGAGAGATCAAACAGCAAAAAATAATCACTATGCAGAGCCAGCCCAGGAGCTGGAGTCAAACCGCATCGTGTTGCATCTGGCACCTGTGAGCTTGGTAAGGACTCAGCTATAAAAACCCCCAGAACTTCCCCTCTCTGGGCCCTCCAGCAGATACAGAAGCATCTCTATAAGGCTGCTGATCATCAGAAACAAATCATTTGGTACCCTTGGGGCACAGGAGGGATCCTGCCCCAAAAAAAGCAAAGCTTCCAGGCTAGCCTGGAAATGAGTGCATTGCAAGAGGCAGCCCTGGATGAGGCGGAAAAGGGTGTTTAAGTAATCTGTTACCAAGGAATTAAAATAACTTTCAGTTTGTTAATTAATTAATCTTAATGAATCGATAGTTAGTTAATTAATTAATTTCAATCAAGCCAGGATGTTGCTTTTTTATTATTATTATTTTTAAAATAGCCTCTGCACCTCAGGTTAGTTGGCTCCCAGGGCATCGGAGGGCTGGCCTGATAAACCTGCAGACTCATGTGATGGACATGACCTAAGCACCAGCTTTGATGGCTTTGCACTAAATCACAAATGCACGGGAATGTCAGAGCGTGTCTGATTTTCCTGTGTGTTTGGTTTCTTAACCTGTCTGAACTCCATTAAACCTGATTGAGGCTAATACGGGGTGGATCCACTCGAAATCTCTTACACTGGCCTGGGGTCTTCCTAGTGAGTCTCGTCTCTGATTTTTTGCTGTCCAGGAGCCCCCCAGCATCTGTAATTGAATGTAAGGGCTTCTGTCCAGGGGAGCAGCGCTGCATTAATCACTGCAACCTGGCAGAGCCAGGCCGATAGATCTTCCCAGCACATAAAATAACTCATGTTAATCATTGCTTGTGATTTATCCTCTTCTCTGTCTCGTACATGAATTATTCAGGGTGATGCTGGGGGAAGCCAGAGCAAGGAAAGCCACGAGAAAGTCCCGTGGTTGATGCAGGCAGCCCTGCTTCCCTGGCTGGGAGGGCAGAGCAACATGCGGTGGAGTTCTCCCTCCGGCCCTGGGCACATCCAGGCTGCAGGGCATGCTTGGCAAGGGTCTTCGCTCTCACGGGGACCTCTGGAAATTAATTGCACAGTCAACAGCCCATGTGTTGAACTCTCCAAGCATCTCCACCTGGACTTCTCGGGACAGGCTCTCCTCCCATCTGTCTTCGCGCTGGCTGCAGGGCTGTGTCCATCATTGGCGCCGCATTTGTTTTGCTGTGGGTATTTTTCTTTAGCCCCAATTACGCTCAGGCTTACACCAAAACAAACAAGCCCTGGGACGTGGAGGTACCTGGCTGGCTCAGACAGGCTGGTGCCGCGGCTGGCCCCGGGGCTGATAAAGGACCCTCAGTGTCGCTGCGCTGGAGTCTGGGCTTGCAAAATGTGACATGGTTTCTCTTGACAATTAATCACTGGGGAGCGGGCAGCATCAATTAAGGGGTAATTGGCCTCATTTTAGGTCAGGGTTTCCGGGCTGGGCTCCTTTTGGCCCTCTCTGCCGCAGGGATGGGCATCGCCATCGCAGCACCGGGATGCAAAGCCCTGAGGGAGCTGGTGGGTGGAGGTGTGGGTTGATCCCCCCGTGATGGCAGCAGAGGGTTTTTTTATCCTGGGCAAGCAGGGATATTAGTAGCAAACCCCAAGCTGGGGAAGATGGACCCAGCTAGGGTGAGGACGTGACCAGCCCTGCACTCATCACCACTGCCTGTGTCCCAGCCAGGCTGGCAACAGGTGCCCAGCCAGAGCCATGGGGCGTTTTGGGGCTGGATGCTTTCAGGGGTTCAGGTCCCTGCATGGCCCTGTGTGGGGGCAGAAGCAAGGGCTGCTGGTTTTGGATTTAGAGATGAATTGAGATGCCTCTAATGCCAGGAAATGTAAATATTTCTGGTTCATGCTTGCTTTAGGAAAGGCAGCAGTGAGGTGGCAGCTTGCAACGTTTAGTGGGGAAACTGAGGCACTAAAGCAGCTTTCTTAAGACTGAAAAATCACTGATGAAATGGGGCTCCCCAGCCACGCTGTGTGCCCTGGGGAGCCACTCCTGGGGCATCCCCAGCCCTCTCCAGCGGAGCAGCCTGGCTGAAGGATGGAGATGCACATTTGCCTGCCCTCAGTAAGAGCCCTTCCCTCCGGCCCCGGACCGCATCCAGCTGCAGTGTGGCTGCCCGGCATCTCTGGTGAGCGCCGACCTGGGAGCTCTGAAACAGTTCAGCAGAGATATACAGGATGGGAGAGTAATTCGATGCTCTGAGTGTCCAGAAGAGATCCTGCTAGAAATACCCATCTGACATGCTGCTTGAGATAAAGCAGGGGAGGTGGCTTTACTTTAGCTTATCGGACACATTTCCTCCAGAGAGATCTCCATCAGCTCAGGGAGGAAACTAGTGAATTTTTGTGTTTTTGTGGCTTTTTTCATTTTGAAATTTTTCAAGAGGAACAAAGATGATTGGGAAAAAATTGTTTCACTTGGTCCTTTTACTTTGTTGGTGAGAAAGTTTTAAATTGGAAAGTTTTTTTCTCTGTTTTATTTTAGCACCAGAAATAGAAGATTTTCAATTTTTTTTTTCCCCACAATTGAGATGAAGTAAAAAGTACCGCCTGGAGAATGAGGTGGAAGAGATATTTTTAAGTTGAAGCAGAACAAGTGACACGCTTGGAAAGCTGTATTTTTCATAATTATCCAATGGAGATAAAGCGAAGCACAAGCACAATGTGGGAATTTCCCACACTACTTCAAAGCTGATTTAATGAAATTCCATTTTTCAGGGAAAGAAGCAGCTTGTCAGAAAGCATCTGCAGACATCCCCATCCCTGGGACCCAATCCCACCCCCAGGAGCCGACACCCTGCCTCCCACCCAGACTCTGCACAGGCTGGGGGGATCCAAAAGGACATTGCAAATACCATCACCCCATGAAGACCCATGGAGGCTTTGCTTGGCCTCACCTGCCATGCAAACTGCTTCACTCCCTGCATCTGCTGTCCTTGCTGGGCAGATTTTGGGGTTTCAGTGTCCCCCTGCTCCCCCAGTCCCATTCCTGCAGGAGAGAAGCGGCTAGCAGCCTGGTCCTCTTCCCCAGGGCCACATCCAGGCACTAGGGCTCTCAGCTGGGGCCTCCCCTCCAGGGCATCTCCTCCTCAGGAGGTGAGGACCCTCATCTCCCCCACCCTCCAGCGCGCATCTGCCCCTCGCCGGTCCCAGATGTACACACAGTGGGGCACGTGAGCAGGATGCTGTGGTGCCAGGCAGGATAGCTGCTCACCTGGCACAAGCCCAGGGAGCTGTCGTCTCGCCGCCGCTGTGCTGCTAAGCATCAGGCGTTCAGCATCAGTGCCCTAAAACCCATCAGCATCTTCAGAGGATCTACCTTGCAAGCTGCAAGCATGAGCAAATGCATCGTGATGCACCAGTGTCCCAGAAAAACTTCTGCGAGGCTGGGAGCATATTAAATACTTGTTTTGGTATTGCAGCTTGCAGGGACCCAGACCCTGGAGAGCACAGCCAGCCCTTAGGAGCTGGAAGTCCCTTCATCCATTTGATCTTCCAGCTCCTTTTATCATGGTTTCTGAAAATTGTTACTACTTGCTAATGTTTTGTGAGTGCCTCTTTGCACCCTTGGTCTGGGAAATGCAGCCCTGGGACGATGCTCTCCCCACTGATGTATCCTAGAACCACTTTAATCAATTTCCTTCCATTTTTCCCCAATTCTCTGCTCTTTTTCAGTGAGGAGACACTTTTCCAGCCTCCCGGGTTTTCTGCTTTCATTTTCAGCTCCGTGCTAATCTGCCCCGGTCATCGCTGAACATGAGGTTTGAGTCTGCTGGTAGTCATGGGGCATTTCCCCATGGCCCTGACTCTCCGGACCACGACAGCCTCAGAGGCTCCTATGTGCAACAGGCAGGGGAAACAGGCACTGGTCAGGCACAGCAGCCTGGAGGGAGGCGTCAGCAGGAGAAACAGCCATTGCTGCGGCGTGGGCAGGGCTGGGATGTGCTGGACCACTGGTGATCTGAGTCTCTTGCCAGCTCAGCAGCAGCATTAGGTCCTTGGAAAGTGAAGTTTTCAGGCTGCTATTGACCTTCAATACCCGGCAGCACTGGGTGTGTGGCCAGGGTGGGTAGCGTATTAGGTAGCTGATTGGGGTGGTGATGGATGGGCAAGGTGTTTGGGGCTCATTAATTTCCTGGCAGGGATCAGCTTGTCACATCCTATAACACAATCAAAGTGGGAGCATGTCTCACTCAAGGAACACAGTGAGCACTCAGTCCAGAGGTAGAGCACTGCCTTACAACATCCTCCAGCTGATTAAAAACTCCCCACCACTGTGAGAGTTTAATCCTGCTAAATGCTGAGCACCTGGGGCATGGCTCAGCCTTGGCCCTATAACCCTCAGCAGCGGCACTGCCTCTGGCTGATTTTTCCAGGCTGCTGAGGGAAAGGTGGCTGTGCAGGGGATGCTAGAGCTCAGCTTTGTGCCCTCTTAAAACCCCACTGTCCCTGGGGTGCAGGCATCCTGGGAAGCCTCTACCCTCAAGCATGGAAGTCTGGGTGGGCTGGACCACAGCCTTCCCTCCTCTGAGTTTGGCTGCAGACAGATTTGGGGCTTGCTTCCCTGGAGCCAGGAGCTTGGATGTTCAGCAGAAGCCATCTCCCCAGGCCAGACATATGCTGGGTGCAGCCAGGCTCCCCAGATCACGTGCTGGGTTCTAGCCAGCACCACCGTGGCCAGAGGATGCTGTGGGGCAGGATGGATGAGCTCCTGTTCCCTCCCAGCCTGAAACTCCCCAAACTCCCAACCTCTTCTCCAAGAAACTGCTGCTTTCTATCCTCTGGAGGAATGGGAGAGCACAGAAGCAAAAAGGTGGTTTTTTTTTAAAAAAAAAAAAAAAAAAAAACAAACAAACAAAAAACCCTGTGGTGACAAACATGAGCAGTATGGCCCTGAGCCAAGGCACTGTTCACCCACCCTGGGGACAAGCTTGGGGTGGGGAGACTCATGCATGGCCCCTCTGGCCAGGCCTGTGGAGGGGGGAGACCAGTTTTTCCAGCTGCAGCATTGTTCTGCAGGACCTGAATAAACACCCACCTGGGGCACCCAGGCAAAGGGAGTATTTCCCTCCCAGCTCCTGGAGCCTTCAAGGAAACCCCTTTTGTGCCTGCGCTGACCCTCAGAACCCACCTTGCAGCCAGCGGTGCCCGCAGCAGCAGCACTGCGGGTCCCTTGCTGTTGGGAGAGGGTGGGATGGGGCTGTCCTCTGGCTCCCGTGCAGGCATCTGGTGCCTGGTCTCCTCTGAGTTGGGATTCCTCATCTGCTTCTTCAGAGCCCAAACCCTGTATAAGTGTGGGTGTGCTTGAGGAGTACTTTACCTTTTTAATATGAATTTTATTCAATAGTAATGATTTGATAACTATTTAGTTATTAATACTGTTTTTTTGCTACTATTGAGTGCTTTGATGTTACTTGCAGACAATGGGAGGCTGAGGGCAGGCTCAGCTGCCCCACAGTAAGCTGCAGCATCCCAAACGAGGGGAGAGATGCTCAGCAGTGGCTGTCCCTGGGTGGGACAGGATTGGGAAAATGCCCCTCCCTGGGCTCAAGCAAGCAGACAAAGTTTGAAACCTGCTGGTTTTGTGACCAGCCCTGGCTGGGGGGCTGTGGCTGCCCTACGGAGCTACACCTCTCTGCTTTTGGGAGACTTTCTGTCTCTGAGCCCACCCATCAGCTACCCTAGGGGGTCCAGGGCTCGGCTAGAACCCACCAGGCTCTCACACCCCGGGAATGCTCTAACAGCAGAGCGGGCACTGGGCAGAGGGGAGTCAGCTGCTTGCACTGGGCACAGCGCCTGGAGCTGGCATGTTCCCCTGCTCAGCATGGGGCTCTGGCTTTGCCTGCTGAGCTTCTCACAGGTGCAGCAGCATCCAGTGGGCCCAGGACAGGCCCTGGGTCACTCCAGGAGGGCAATGACACAAGGCTGCTGCAACATCCAGGGATGCTGCTCTTCCACAGCGCGGTGAGGGGCTCTGTGCAACCGGCTCTGGAGGCATCAGCCAGCAGGACCTCCCAGATGATATCAGGGATATAACTTCCACTACCATTCACAACTTTTAACCTAAGCATGTCAGTGCTTGGAAGCCTCTGCACCCCTCTATTTTCTCCATGCTGAATCAGACCTTGCCCCTGGGTAGGAAAGAGCTGCTGCCCATCCAGTCTGCTTCACTGTGCTGCACTGGTATCGCTCAGAGAACACAACGCCCTTCTGCCCAGCACAGGAGTTGGGGAGCACAGGCCACTGGCCAGGGAGCAGGTTAGCAGCCCCCTTTGTGTCTGTTGTCCAAAGCACTGAAAGGGCTGCAGATGAACTAAGTGAGGGACTAAGTAAATAAAGGATTGACCTTGCACCCTGGGGGCCAGAGGGCAGCTACAAACTAGTGCTAACGTGAAATAGAGAGGCAAACTTTGCAGGCTCTGGAGGAATTTCCCCTGGAAGCATCAAAGGCAAAGGACTCGTGTATCACCCTGTTTGTATCAACATGGGGGTGATGGCCCTGCCACCCAGAGCACCAGGCTCTGGCCAGCAGCTCTGGGAGGGACAGCTCAAGGGCTGAAGCAGGGAAGGGCTACGGGGAAAGCCCCGACTTGGAGGCCTGGTTGGTGCCCCATGGGTGGCTCAGCACAAGCAAGTTGCTGCATTTCCCACAGTGTCCTGCAAAGTCATCGTGGGGCTGCTGTGTGCCGTGCAGATGGACGGACCTGGGAACTAGTGCTTTTATGTTAACCTTGTATGTACTGGGAATGGGGACTGCTGGAAAAGCTTGGGCTGTGCAGTACAGAGTTTTCAAAGGACTTTCTGAAAAGGGGCCACATCTAAATGTCTCAGGCTGGGCAGCCAACATGCCCAGTTACTTTTGGCCATACACAAATGGGCACATGGCTGACAGTCATACGATAGAGGCAGAAGACCACGAGGGATAGACAGGTCAATAGGAGGTGGCAGATGGACACGGCCACTGGAGAGAGGGAAAGGCAAGTGGATAAAGCTTGGGGAGCTGGAGATCAGCAGAAGAGAGCTAAGATTTGATGGGGGTATTTTGTTCCAACTGAGGGAGGTGGGACTGAGGGATGTTTTTTGTTGTTGCTTTTCTTGGTCTTGCGTTGGCTACGGAGAGAGGTGCAGCTCTGCCTGTTATTAGTAGCCGGGGAGAGGTGGGCTGGCACAGAGCACTTCTGATGAGCCCACAGGACTCTAAATGCTGGGTAATGCGTGGCTGATAGCCAGGCAGCAATTCAGTCACAGGATCATGATAATGTGCACACGCCTCTCTAGGCTTGTTGCATCATGAAGTGCTATGAGTGACTTACACCCTGTTAGCAGGTAACCGATCTGTGTGTTACCTACAGCACAACTGGACCCTCTGGGCTACTTACAGCTCCACTTGCCATTTCAGTTGATCCCTGGGAATGGCTATTCCTCCCTTCCAACCGATGCCACGGTACTGCGCTTGCCTTCCCCAGGTGCAAAAAAAATTCCTCAATCCCCCCAAGCACCCTGTTAAGAACTTCCACATCTCATTGAGCTGTTATTAATAGGGGGATTGTCTGGTGTCACAGCACAGGCATAAAATACATTAACATTATCACATAATCTTATTTAGCAAACACTTGTGTCGCTTCGCCCTTGGTAATTGCATTTGGGAGATGCAATATTTATGAAAGGGGGGAAGGAAATGTCTTGGCTCATCTCCTCTGAGCAGTAAAAGTCCTGGGGAAAAAAGAAAACAGATGCTGGGGGGATTGTGGGAGCCTGGGAAGGGGATGTCAGAGCAGCCGATTCTCTCACCGTGGGTTCCGTGTTTGACGGGACTCTGTCTAAGCCTGAGTTTTGCCACTGAGCCGCTCCTGGAACTGAGTGGGCTGGAGGCACGGACCAGTGTTTTGCAAGGGCTCGTCTTCCTACACTACATGGTGTCGGACCCCGGTGTCCTCCCGGTATCTCTCTGCAAATACTGCTGCGAGCTCGCTGGCTGCATTGCCTTAGCTCTTGCTCCTAGTTGCCCTTGCGAGGCTCTCCGGTGCGGCTGGGCTCCGGGGATGCTGCCCGCTAGGTGCGGTGATTGATTGGAATTTCTCCTAGGACTGAACTCCACCCAACCAGCCCTGCATTTCTCTGGAGGACCTCACAAGCCGATAGCAGGGTCTGAAGAGCAGAGTTTTACGCTGGACACAGCATCCCCGACCCTGGGAGCTCAGAGCCGGGTGTGCACCTTCCCCCTCACCTCTGAAGCCCGGCTCCTGCCACTTCCAATCTTGCGGGAGGTTTGCAGCAGGGTACGAGCTGCTGGAAGTCGTCCCTGTTTCTCAGGGCATGCTGAGAGCTCAGCTCCAGCGGAGAGAGCTGTCTTGGAAGATTATCTTAGTGCCTCGGACAGCGCTATTCCCTCGGAGCCCTCAAGTAGTTGTCCCCAAAAATTAAAGCTCATTTCCCCACCTGTGACCACCCACGTCCCTTCGTGTCCCCGGTGGCCGTGGGTGAGCTCGAGCAGCCAGCGAGGCACTGCGGGCTCTTCTGGGGTCCCGGCAAGTCGCGGAGGGAGCAGTGACACGAAACAGTGGCTTTACACAGCCCCCCCCGACCCCCTCGGTACTGGAACCGGCAATTCAAAGCCGCTGGTGATGTGCGTGGGACTGCAAAACCGGTGTCACCTACTCTTCTCCCCGACTTATGTTTACACACCCTGTCTACTTTGTTTGTTTTCTGTCGTGCTGTCTCCTTAAGCTGGTTTTCGGGATCGCACCCGGGCGGTTAGAAACAGCATCGGCAAAACCGTTTGCCTTTTGGGACGGAGCCGGCTCTGCCTTCTCCCCGTGCTTGCTCGGCGGGTCGGGAGGCCGTAGCACTGGAAATCACAACTAATTACGGGTGGAAAATACGATTAATACAATAGTGGGGAAAACGCAATTAATTAATTACACTTACAAGTGTGGAGAAGGCTATTTGCGGAGATGGCCGATCGCGTTTAAAGGCAGATAACCGCTTGCAGTCCCCATCCCCGGGGCATCGGTCCCCCGGGCGGAGCTCGCTCCGTGTTTTGCCCCGCGGGCAGCGGGGGGAGTGGGGTGGGCGGGTTGTGCCACGGGGGTGGAGGATTAGGGTTTGGAAACCCCCATGATTTGCTATTTCTAGATCTTTTTTTGGCACGGTTTGTCCCAAACGCGCTCTGTTCCCGCGCACCCTCTGCGCTGCGAACGACGTACGGCGAGTTTTCCAAGCGCCCCGCCAGAACCTGGATGTATTTCTGCCGACGAAGGAGAAGCGTCTGAACCCGCCGGAGCCCCCCAACCTCGGGGCTGAGGGGGGCCCCGGGCAGGGCAAGGGCTGGTCCCCGCAGCCGCCCACCTGTACGGCAGGCGCCCGCGGCGGGGGGGGG
>VZTL01040891.1:119754-143813 GCA_013400535.1 Scopus umbretta
GGTCCCCCGGCGCCGGGCCAGGGCCGCACCCCGGCCTGGGAGCGCGGCTCGGGCCGGATCCTGCACCCGGGGCTGCCGGGCCCCGCGTAACGCGAAAATTTTCACCCCCGCGGGGTTTGCGGCACCTCCTTGCCAAAATGCCTTTTTGTTGGTTTGGTTTTGTTTGTTGGTTTGTTTTTTTTCCCTCCTGCCGGGCGTGCCGGTAAAGCCGGGCAGGAGAGGCAGAAGAGGCCGGGCTCACACGGAGGCTCCCGGGCTCCGTCGCCGGGACCCTGCCCCTCCCAAGCTGCAGCTTCCCGGGGTGTCCCCGGGGGAGGCGCCCCAGTCCTGGGAGCGTCCCCTGCCCTGCCCCGGGCTGGGGACAGGCTCCCCGCAGGGGGGACCCGGGCCAGGGGCAGCTCCCCTGGCAGGCCGGAGGCGAGGGGTNCCCAGGTGAAGACCTGGTTCCAGAACCGGCGCACCAAGTGGAGGTGAGGGGCTGGGGGGCTCGGCAGACCCGGGGGGCAGGTGCTGGCACAGCCCTGGGTGAGCAGGCCCAGCTGCCGCCGGCTCTGCCAGTGGTGGCCATACGTGGGGGAGCGAGCCCTGCTAGTGCACACTTTGGGGGGGGGTGGTCACGCGTGCGTGTGCATGTGAATGTGTGTGTATACACGTGTGGGAGCGCACGAGTGCACCACAGCCGTGTGCGTGCATGCAGCGCCTGTGGATATGAACGTACATGTGTGTGGGGTGTGTGTAGGCCGTGTGTGCACGTGCTTGTGCGTGCATGCAGTGTGAGCGCGTGCACACCCGCGGGCATGTGTGCAAGCACGGCATGTGTGTATAGCTGCACAGCGCAGGTGAATACTTTTGTGCGAAGGCCCTGTGCACATGGGCATGCACGCGTGCGGCGTGTATGCGTGTGTGTGCCTGAGCCTGAGCATACACATGAGCCAGACACACGTACGGACGCGTGTGCGCCAGCAGCGCGTGTTCTGCGTGCGGGCATGCTGCGTGAGCACACTGGGTGTACGTGCGAGTCGGTGTGCGCGTATGCAGCGTGCACGAGTGCGTGCGTGCATACAGGCGCGCATGGTGCGCTGTGCGGGGGGCGGCGTGCGGTGGGTGCAGGCGGCATCGCCGGGGGCCCAGTGGCCGCCGCGGCCCCAGCGCCTCTGTCCCCGGCGGCAGCNCCCTCCTGCCGGGCGTGCCGGTAAAGCCGGGCAGGAGAGGCAGAAGAGGCCGGGCTCACACGGAGGCTCCCGGGCTCCGTCGCCGTGACCCTGCCCCTCCCAAGCTGCAGCTTCCCGGGGTGTCCCCGGGGGAGGCGCCCCAGTCCTGGGAGCGTCCCCTGCCCTGCCCCGGGCTGGGGACAGGCTCCCCGCAGGGGGGACCCGGGCCAGGGGCAGCTCCCCTGGCAGGCCGGAGGCGAGGGGTGCTGCTGGGTGCCGAGCACCGGGCGCTTGGGCGCAGGCAGGCAGTGACTTCTTCAGGGCGGGGGGGGAAAGGGCTTCCCCAGGGTCTCCCCGAGGGTGAATGGGACAGTGATTGCCTGGAGATGCAGAGGTTGGGTAAGAAATGGGGGACAAGGAACTTGAAACCAAGGGTGTGGGTGAATCCCCCTCTCAGCCAGTCCTTCCCTAAAGGGCCCATGGAAGAGCAGCTCCCCAAGTGCCAGGAAGTCTGCAGCTGGGGTGAGCTGTTAGCCAGGAGCAGAGTCCTGGAGGAGGAACAATCCTGCCGTGGCCGGCGAAACGGGGTCAGCTATGTCTTCTAACCTGGTTTCCTAAGGAAGTGAGGCAAATGCAGCTTGCCTGGCTCTCTGTCTGTCTGTCAATACTCTTTGTGTCTGTTGGCTAAGTTCAGCCCCCTTTGGCAAAGGAGCAGAGGATACAAACCTGTTCATACGTTTCACAAAAAATAGCCGGGTAAAGTGAAACAAAATCTTGGTTCTGTCTAAGGGAAAGGCTGCAGCCAGACTTCAGCCATAGTATTAGACATGGGAGAATCCCCACCAGCCTGAGCTAGAGGGTCTCAGGCTTGTAAGCTCTGCTTGTTTGTATCTGCGCTTGCCGGGCGTTGTGGTGGCGACACGGGTGCCCCTGGCCGATGGCACGCCCGGCTGGCTGCCCCAGGTCCCGTGCAGTGGTGGTGGGCTGCAAACAGTGCCTGGGGCGCTGGGTGCTGGAAGGAGCCTCTCGCAGGCGCAGCATGAGCTGGGCAGCGGGGAATATCCAAGAAGAGAGAGTTACTTTAAGCCCTTTGAGGGATTTAACTGCTTAAATAAAGGCAAGCTGGGGGGAGAGTCTTGCCCTGCCCCTTGCCTGGGTGTCTCTGCTGGAATGAGGTGGCTGTGTGATCCCCTCCCCAGATTTGGGCTCTTGCTTGAGACATGGGCATCGAGGTTTAGTTCCTTCCAGGCAGATTTGAACCTGCAAATCCCAGCCTGACATGAATGCATGAATGGGCCAGCTGCTTGGAGCAGGGAGATATTTGGGAGCCGGGTGCTCACAGTCACCGTGCTCCTGACTGCCCTGGACATGGGGCTCCTTCCCTCCTCCCAGAGCATCTCTTCATTGTGCAGGGAGTCATTAAATATTCATCGAAGCAGAGACGGAGCTGCTGCTGGGCTGCGTGGGGAGAGCCGGTGCTGCTCTGGGCCCCCTCTCCCCGGGATGTGTGACGTGAGATGTTGACACAGTGATTAGAGCAGGGACTGAGCCCCGAGCTACCTGCTCCAGACGGGAGCCCTGGCCACATGCCTGGAGGCTCAGGTGCCCCGGGGGCCCATCACCCACATTCAGCCCTCGCAGGCTTCCCTGATGGGGAGCCAGGGACCCCCCCACCTGGTGCTCCAAGATGTCACCACAGAGCTCAGAGCTGCCGCTTCCAGTCCCCGCAGCCAAAGAAGATGAGATGTGTCAAGTCCCCCTGAGTTGCTAAATTAAAAAGCTGCCGTTTCCCCTGTCTGTCACCAATCCACTGAAGCTGCCAGGAGAGCGTTGGCTGGCCCCAGGGGTGTGAGCGAGGGAGGGGGTGCTTTGGGGATCATCCTGGGACCAGCACTGTGAGCTCCCCCCAGGTTTTCCCAGCAGCGTCGCTGGAGGTGCCAGATGATGTTCACCAGTAAAAGCAGAGGTGGCCGCAGGCTGTGGCCTCCAGGCTGACCCGCCATCTCAGCAAGGGGGTGTGTGGGGGTCATTGTGCTTTTAAGTGCGTTCAGGCCATTCCTGCCTATCCCACCCCCTCCTCCCAGACAGCCCAGAGCTGAGACCCTACCAGTGTTGGAAAGGACCCTTGGCAGGCCCCCTAATCCCCCCCTCGGCAGGATCAGCTCTGCTGGTGTCATTCCAGACAGACGTGTGTCCAACCTGTTCTTAAAAATATCTTCCTTCACCCTGCCCAGACAGTTTATTCTGGGTTTTGATTCTTCTCACTGCTAAAAATGTGTTTCTAGTGTTTAGCCAACATTTTACTGATTTTTGTCCTACCTGCCATGGCTGTCTTGTCACCTTCATCCAGACTCTAGTCAGCTGGCCACCACAGCCCAGCGGAGGAGATGGTGGGCCGGGGTGCAGGGAAGGCGATGCCCAGCGTAACATTGCCTACCTCCCAGCTGTGTGGCACTGCCACTCGGTGATGTCTCAACTCGCTCCTGCCCCGCGCTCCTTGGTGGGACATTGTGCACATGGTTCTCGCTGCTGGGCATAGAGCATGTTTGCAGGGAATTGCACCTTTTGCAACCCCATCATGTGCCCCTTTGGCTCTGCTTGGATTTTGCCCATGGGCAGAAAATAAACCAGAGCTGTGGGCTGCTCCCAGCTCTCTTTGATCGGAGCAATTTTTTCCAGGGCCAGTGAGATAGACAGCCCCAGTCTCCAGTTTATGGTATAACTGGCAGTTTGTGCAGGGGATGTGGGATGACACTGTGGCTAGGCACCCTCTTTTCCTACCCTCCCCCCCCAGCCCTAAACACCCACCGCAAACCTTTCTCTCTGGAGATACTACTCCTTTGCTGCCCCAGGCCCCCCTAACTGCTCCCTCTCTCCTAGGAGGCAGACAGCGGAGGAGCGGGAGGCTGAGCGGCAGCAAGCGAACCGCATCCTCATGCAGCTGCAGCAGGAGGCCTTCCAAAAAACCATCAACCAGCCCATCCAAGCTGACCCCATCTGCGTCCACAACTCCTCTCTCTTCGCCCTCCAAAATCTCCAGCCTTGGTCTGACGACTCCACCAAGATCACCAGCGTCACCACCGTCGCGTCCGCTTGCGAATAAGGCTGGTACCTGCCGGTGGCACGTGCACCTTCTGCTGGCAGGGCTGTCCCCAGCGGGGCACGTGGCATCCCCGGTGGGACACGTGGCATCCCTGTTTGTCCCTGGGGAAGGCTGGCACCCCGCGGTCCTCTGGCCACGAGTGCATCCCATGTGTCTAGCCAGGGAAACCCACCACAAGGACTGAAAGGAAGGGAAATGACCCCAAAAACTCTTCCCACCCATGGGGTTGCTGGAGCAGCGGTGGTGTCTCACCTCTCCCCAGCCCTTTTGTTCTCTTGAAAGTCTCCGGTGCCGACCATGAACTTGCTGACGTGCTGCCAGACAAAAAGCCCAGCCCTGACTGACACGGCTGCCGGCATTCACCCAGCTGGGGGAGAGAAAACTTCCTTCGGATTCTGCTGGTGGTGGTACAAAGCCTGGGTCACCCATATATATCCGTATATATATATATAAGGTGCATATATATATATACACACACAAACCTTGGACTGATCGCTTGAAACAAAAGGAGGAGGCTCCCTGGAAAGCACGTCTCTGCTGTGAGCCTCCTCGGGTCGTCTGTGCCAGAGACGTTCGGGGATGCAACAAATGGAGGAAACGGCAGCAATTTCTGCTTGCGCCAGATGGGAACCCTTCGGATCTCACCTCTCCGCCTCTCCTCCCCTTTTTCATTAATTTTTTCTTGCGAGGGGGGAATAAGAGAAGGATCTGACAGACTCCTGAGGACGGTAAATATGATATCTCAATTGTATGAAGAGCCCAAACTGTCCCTGGCTGCCATGCACTCCATGCCCATCAGCGTGTATTTTAATAACGAGAAGACCTTGGTGGCAGTTTGTGGGGGTAATGCAGTTTCTTTCCATGGATTATTTCCATATCATTTGCAAAAATGTTGTCCAATGTTTTATTTTACCTGTTTCCCTTTAGAAGGCAGTTTCTGACAGCAAAAAATTGATTTCACTCTCAACCATTTAACTTAGTTGTTTCTTTAATTGTACAGAGGGAATGAGACACAATTAAACAAAGCACTTCTTATAGCAAATGCCAGGAATATATATATATACACAGCATATATTTTTCAGTTACTTGTAATCTAAAACAGCACTGCCAAATTAAGCAGCTAGTAAAAACAAACAATCAGAAAACCTATTTTCAGTGAGATTTTTAAAGGCATTCGTTCGTTTGTTTTTTTTAAGTTATGCACTTATAAGGTGGTTTATGTGTATTCATTTTATAAAGTGCTTGTGTAATTTATGTGGAAACGAAAAAGAAAATAAAAAAAAAATCTCCAGGGTACTGAATAAATCATTTAAAGCCTTGCTCTTCCCTGTCTGTTAGTTCCCCGAGAGGAGACAGCGTATCACAGCTAATGCTGAAGCCTCTGCCATTTGTTTGAAATGAAAACAGAGTTAGCATTTCCCTTTTACTTTGCTCAGGTCTGTTTGGATTTGGAAGCTCCAGAGATAATTTGCTGTATTTGAATCCCCGATTCTCTAAACATTTTCAGGCTTCGATCCAGCAGTGCGTTTAGCACCTGCTTTAATCAAAGCCCTTCTGGGGGGCTTGCTGAGGGTGGAAGGAATTGCGCAGGGGCTTGGCCTTAAACACATGTTGAATAATTTCTCAGATGAGAGCTTGGAGTGGGGTCTTGCCTGGGCTGGGGGACGGTGTCTAGAAATATTCGCATCTCAAACTTTATACAGAAAGAGGCATTTGAATATAAAGAAATCTGCAAGAGTACATTTTAGAGACAATCTTGTAGGGAATTGTTCTAGGGACCCTGTTTTCTGTTTGTACTCAGCCTTAGTCGGGACATCGTCCCTGGCTAGGCAAGCCTTTCTCAGAGGAAAATCGAACCGGTGGGAAAACTCCCGTCGGCTTCCTTGAGAGAGACTCCCAGCCATGCGGCCAGGGAAGCTGTGTTGACTTCAGCCTGGAATTTCCTTCCAGCACTGGGAATTAGCGGGTAAAGGATGTTGGAGGAGAGGACTGAAAAGGGCAGCCAGCTACGAGCTGCTGGCAGGGACCCCCTGGTGTGGCCCTGGGGGCCAGGCTGCCCCTGGGGTGCGTGTGCGACAAAATACCCCGAGCCTGCAGTGCAGCTGGACCTGGCGTTTGATAGTGCTCCTGGAAGCTGGGTCCCCTGGATGCAGCATGGCTGGGGAGCTTGTTAAGGGAACATAGGAATAGCCTGCTTTATCCAAAATCTGTTATTGCAGGATCGGGCTGAAAATATATGGCGCTGCAGGGTTTTCCCATCCTGCAGTCCAACACACGAGTGAACACAGAGAAACATCTGCAGCAACGGAGAGACAAGAAGCCAAAAAACAAAAAAAAAAGAAAAAAAAAAGATAAACCACGGGAAAATAAGTAAATGCATAGAACACCCATTTTTGGCGATATCTTTAAAAGATACCTGATTATCCAAAAAAAACCTGCTAAATTAAAATACCTTGTATTACTTTTCCAAGATAAATTTCACGGAATTCTTTTCTTTGAATTCTGTTTCATACCACAGACAGATTTTTAGGAGCTGATTAAGCTAATTATTTAATACATGCCCAACTTTGTCTACAAAGATAATGCTGGGCTTAGGGCTTACTCCTTCAGGAGGCATTGCTGTGTACAAATCTTTAATGGTTTACAGTTTGTTGCAGCATATGTTTTTGTTTCCAAGGTTTCTGCATAGGAAAAGCACCAACCACAAAATAATAAAAAAAAAAAAGGATGATGGAGCTCACTGTTGATATTAAAAGTGTTTTCTATTTTATTATTATGACACATCAATATCTTAAAATTTAATTCCAAGACAGCCATTTTATAATATCCACATTATTCAGTTCATATTCCAAAATGTTTCCCAGCAAAGTTGAATGTATGATAATGCACCTTTGAGGGCATGTGTTTAGGTACAAAATTTAGCTACACCTTGTTCTCAAAACTGTTGACTTCCTCCTTTTCTTATCAATCTTTCCTGTTAAAAAAAAAAAAAAGACCAAAAAGAAGAAAAGAAATCTTGATATGAAATGACAATATATGTAACACTGGAACCAAAAAAATAGTCGTCCGGTCTTTCTTGTCCCTGGAACAATGGCTTCTGGAAGGGGTTTCTGTTAAAATATTTCTCTTGGATTCATTTAAAAAATTCGTTTAGTGGCAGGAGGTGTTTTTGATATCTGCATACGTGCTTCCAGTTGTTAATATGATGATCTGTACCTAGACAATAAAAGTTGCCTGAAATATGATGGAATTAAATCAATAAGCAATGACATGAAACGATGACACATAATGATATGTTTTGTAGACTGACATCACCTCAGCCATATCCTGGGGCCATCCATACCACATTGAAGGCTGATTTAATTTTTTTGTAGTATACCTATTTGGGAACAGGAATAAAATTGCATTAAGATGCCTTGAAAGTCATTTTCCCCTTCCCTCTATCTCAAAATGTAGCGAATCCTACATGTGAAATGGGAGTTTCAGGAGGAAATGTTTTCCCACTGCTAGCCTGTTTCTAGGAAATACAGACCGAGGTAGAGTGAACTTGGGCTGGAGGGGGAAAGCCTGCGTGATGCCCGCATCCGAGGGCACGTGGGCATTGCAGGAGAGCACACCGTGGTCGTGCACACCTCTATCACCCGCAACGCTGCCGGGGACCAGGAGTTACTGATTGTGTTGGGTTGGCTATGTGTGCGCTGAGCTTTTGAAGGCAAAATCTGGTGGGGGGAAAAAGCAGCGTCTTTGCCCAAGCAAGCGGAGTATTAAACATCTGTGCAGAGCTGGAAGAGACGAAGCCCAGCTGGACGTGCTGTGGTTGTCTGGGTTTGGTCCCAGCTCAGGAAACTATGTGGGCAGAAGGGAACCAGAGGTCTGGCCCCCATTTAGCCAATTAGTTAAGCACATGAGTCATCCAAATGAGGATCGGTTGGTTTATCTCTGTGGAGGGAAGGGGCTAGGGAAAGGCTGAAAGGTCTTTGCTGGAGCCTTCTGCCTTGAATGGAGCCTGTGGTTGTGCTTTTTCCTGGGCATAGGCCAGCACATTTGGCCCCTTGCAGTACGTGCATGCTCCAATTTCTACGTGAGTACTTGGTAAAGATCACATGTAGCTTTTCTTGGACTGTATCATCCCATCTGTGGGGCATTCGTTGTATATTTAATGATATTTTTCCTGCAGCAGCATCTGTGAGAATCACCTATGTGTGGCCTTCGCTGGAGAAAGACCCAGGTGAGTGCATGTGCCCTCTAATATGGCTTGTATAACTGATAGCAAAGAGGTGCTCTGACCCCACAAACACCCATACATAGGATCATTTTCATTAACTCATTGGGACTGTTGATCAGTATTTTTGGATGTGCTCCTAATTAACCAACCCACCAAAAAAAAAAAAAGCTTAAAACTAGGGCTGCTGACTCGGCACGGTGTCAGCAGGAGCCCAGCCCCGCAGGAGGCAGCCCCCTCCTCGCCGCTGAGGACAGCTTACACACGGTCATGGGCTAGATGGGGTAGAAAACACAAGCTGATTTACTGACAAAACTGAAAATGGCTTTGCTGAAAACTGTTTGGGTTACAGTAAAAACCCAGCCCTGCCTGGGATTCTGGGACAGCTGGAACTTTTTGAATTAATCTCTTTTTTTTTTTTTTTTTTCCCCTCCTGCTAGAAGCAGACTGGCTGAGTGACATTGATTTCTTTGTGCAACAGTGAGCTTTGATGGCCTCTTATTTGTAAAAGGTTTGTGAAATAAGATTTGGAATTTTAAAAATATCCTGCTTTGAAATTTGCAAAATGAAAGGGTCTCAAGAAAAATGAAGAAAAATTAGATTATTTTTTTTTTTAAATGTCTTTGACAAATATTAAGGTAAGACAAAAAGCACACAAGCACACGAAGCTATAGATTGTCACAACAAGCTTCTGCTGGAGTCAAACCCTCCAGATTGTCTCCATTTTTGCAGATCTTTTGTTTGTGAAGTTAGCTGGGACTTTTTTTTTTTTTAATTATTGTTATTATTTTTGCCTTTGTTAAAGTAGAAACTTCTGTTTGATATGTCAGTGCTTGCCCAAGATTAGGACAGAGGTTCTTTGTCCCTGTTCCTTTCTTTTGATCAGAAACTCCTTGTTATTTTAGAAAGTTTTAAATGGATTCTATACATTTATTCAAGTCAAACTTAAAACTGTATTCAAAAAGATTTTTTTGTTTCCAAAGGCACTGAAAAAAATCTCCATTTTCCAAGTCTAGAAATTATGTATTATGGTTTTTGTTTGTTTGTTTTGGTTAGGTTTTGTGAGGTTGTTGTTTTTTTTTTTTTAGCTAGTTGTGGTAAGCATGGGGCTGGCTCTGGCAGCTCTTAGCCATGTAACTCTTAATTATATGCCAAAGCTCCAGCCAAAACTCTGAGCACTGAAGGTGTGTGAATCCCCTGTTGCAGAGAGCAGCAAACCCTGCCCTCTGCTTCCTTGGGGTTGGAAATTCAGTACTTGCGCTCAGCTCAGCTGTGCTTTGCCTTTCTGGTTCTGGAGCAAAAATGAAATTAGCAGAAATAGATGGGGAGTCCCCGCTCTAATGTTTTGAACAGGAATGAGCAAGGCTTGAGGAAACTCGTTTTCTTGTTGCCTACAAAGAATGTAAACCCGCTGGTCTGAGAGCTGTAGTTAACTGTCTGTCTTTCCTCGACTGTAGCCGCCTAAAAATAACAAAGCAGTGATTAAAAAATATCAATCAATATATACTTTTTTTAACTACAGTTGGGAAGTGATACAAAGATGAGGATAGATGAAAACATAGAGAAAAGCTCCATTTCCCAGGGACTTTCATGTCTCAGCAAGAGGAATTTTTTGGAAAGTCACTTTGTTTAGCAATTGGTACTTGCTGCTGATGATGCTCAGCTTTTGGGCACACGTCAGGGCTGGCCAGACTCTTCTTCTCTAGGTTCTCTTCTAGAAAGCATTTGGTTTATGAAACCAGTGGTTAGCGGGTACAGAACTGAGCCTGGGCTACCAGGTATGTTGGATGTAAACATGCTGAGGGGCAGACCTTGTCCCCAGGATCGCCCCACATGAAGTGGCAAAAGGGAAAAAACAGGTGTGGGCGGGGAAGGGGCTTGCTCAGGGTCATCACGAGGGAGTGAGCACAAATGCACTGAGTTGTGGCCAGGCCTCTGCACAGCTCACCCTCTCCAGGGGTAAGAGACTTCCCAGCTGATCTGGCTGTTTTCACAGGAGAGCCCGGAGAACCTGGGGGCAAAGAGGGAGTTCTTTGAGGCCAGGCTGGGGGAGAAGAGGACAAATACCGGCAGGTGCCCAGCAGCCACGATGTACCAGAAAGATGCTCTTCTGAAAGCTGCAGAAAAATGGCACCAAGTCTCTGCAGACCCATGTGGGATGGGGGGGGGGTAGTGGGGGGTACCCAGGACTTGGGGCCCTGGTCCAGCAGGAGCCTGGGTTGGGCAGAGGAGCGCTGTCCACCAGCAGGGACTGTGCCCAGCCTGTCTGGTCCCGCTGTGGGTTGCATGTGCTGGAGGAGCTTGCCGGGTCTGCAGATGTTGCATCACATGGCTGCTGCTGAATTGCAGGTCCTGGCTACGGCATCCCCTGGTTACACAGGTGTGGAGCATGGTGGTAGCTGCTGGGCTGTATCCAGGGCACTGCCCTCCTTCCAGGATTAAGGACTGGGAAGTCTTATACACAGTTACAACACTGTTGGGTTTCTGCTGCTGCGAGGCTGTGCTCTCCTCCCTTTGGAGGGACCCCTGTGGCCACAGAGGGATGCCTCCCTAGCACCCTGCCTACCAACATGGCTGCTTGCAGAGGCAAGCAAGGGAACCCCACTGCCCCCCATCCTCATGGAAACACTTGAAGAGATCTGGCTTTCACTTTGGGATGGAGTGAAAACAAATGTTGAAACCTTATCGGTTGTTATGACAGGTCTGAAACCTGCTTTGGCCATGGCTCATACCAGCGTGTCCAGAGGCAGGAGGTGGGTTGCAGAGCGTGCTCTCTGGGGAGCAATACAAGAGGGACGTGTTGGTGGACCCACCACCGTTCCCATGCAGTTTCCCTCCAGGCCTGTTCTTTTGAGTATTGGGGGGTACACATACCCTCGAGCAGAGCTGTGCTGCACACAATGTGCAGAAGCAAGACTTGTAGCAGTCAGGCGAGGGAGCACCCAGCCCTGCATTGGGACCCCAGGGTGCATGTGAGTGTGCCAGCCCCTGGGGAAACATGCCATGGCCACAGCAGAGAAAGCCCAGGGACAGGCAGAGACTCACCTGTAAAGTTACCAGGCGGAAAGGGTTTTCTGAGAGAGCTAGTGGCTACAAACACTGCCAAAAGAGGTGAAGAGTGAGGAACCAGGAGTGGCGCCTGGTTGCTGAACACCTCCTGCATTTCAGAAGCTGGTTTCTCTTCCCTCCCTGCTGACAAAAGGGATCACAGGAGGTAGGTCCTCACTCCAGCCCTGCTCCCCTTCCCAGAGGAAACCCTGAGTGTCACTGATAGCTTGACCCAAACTGGCCCTGGTCGGATGGTGGAGTGCAGACTCCCTATACAAGAGATGGGGTGGTGGGGACCGGGTGTATCGCCTGGCAGTGCTACAGGTGCTGCCTTGTCTGGCTCTGGCCCCACGGTTCTTCTTTCCTCCCTTGTGCTCCTCCATCCCCATTTCAGTCTTGGCAACGCCCCCCTTATTTGCCTTTATTTTAAGGGCCAGTGGATGTTTTCTGGATGGGAGCCAGGGGACCTCAGGCCACTCTGTAGCGGATGGAGAAAGGGCACTTGGCTGCCTGCTTTCCTCCAAAGGAGAGGGTCTAGGGCAAGACAACCCCTTGGTGCAAGTGCCTCTAGGCAAATAGGGGTCAAAGCCATGGGCGTTGCTCCCAAAATGTGTGGCTGCCATCCCTTCCCAGTTGAACCCGGTGACCCACAGGGCTGCCCAGAGCTGCAGGATGGTGCACACCAGCTGGAGTGACACCGTGTCCCGCTGGCCACCTCTCCGGCCAGGCGTGCGCAGCCCTGGGTGAGTTAGACACTCGGGAGCAGGGGAGACACCCTGCCCCTCCACTCGCCCCTGGGCTGGGCCGGGCGGCAAGCTGCCGGCGAGCATCCCGGGCGGCCCCGCCGCGGCCAGCCCTTCGGGGCGGCCCAGCAGCGAACGGTGGGTACCCAGCTCCATCTAGGGGCCAGAGAGCGCCTGGCGCCGACCGCTCAACAGGTCCCCACCCGGCACCGGCGGCACGTCGCTCCCTCCCGCCGCATCCACACGGGTGGGGATGCTCACGGGCAGCCGAGCCCCGGGGTATCCGGGGGGGCTCAGACTGGGAGCGCTGGGGAGGCGGCTCAGGAAGAAGCGCAGCCCGGCCCCGAGTGCGGCCTCCGGGGCACAGCATCTCCTCAAAGGGATCTCGGAGAAAGCCGGCACAGAGAAATTCAGGGGATGGATTCCCCGGAATTCAGTATTCCCCGCCGGGATTTAGAAATGAGAATTCCCATGGGCTGTCCCATCTGCTGATGCTTCGTGTGACGGGTAGGTCTGAAGGATGTTGGGGTGGGCTGGGCGGTGCCAGGACGGCAGGACGCCTGCCTGGGGGCTGCAGCCGCGCCGAGGACACAGAGCTGAGCCCCCTGTGAGCCCCCAGCTCCCTGAGCTCCGACAAGGCGTGGAGAAAGGGGTCTGGCTCCGTCCTTCTCCTGGCCACCCACCCCTACCTCCTGGCTCATGGGGTGCAGTAAGTACCGGGGTTAAGCAGCTGGGATTTTTTTAAGCACAGGAGCATGAACTTTGGTTAAAGCAGGCGGCGGCAGCAGCTCCCTAGGACAGCCAAGAAGCTGCTTGCGTTAGTCAGCTCTCCCAGGAGAGAAAAATAGAAACCCAGGAAGTGCTAAAACAGATAAACAAGGACGCAATGATTTTTCTTTGTGGCATAGGAAGACAATAAAGCTCAAGGAAACCACCTGTATTTTACTATCACATATTCATATGTTTAATGCTATCAAAACAAGAGTCTGGGGTGAGCTGCAGGAAATCAAAGCATTTAATGGTGCAGACACAAACCCTCTCTTCTCCCTCCCCAAAGGTGATTTGAACCAGTTTAAGCAAACATGTCTTCGTCTCTTAAAATAATTATGTGATTTAGAGACACTTTTCCCTGGCTCACATCAAACGACTTTAATGGGGCCTGCTCGTGTCTGTGTCTGTTTAACAAGTTATTGCTTTTTAAAGCTGTGTTTATTCCCCAGTATTTGCCAGAAAGGTAATTCTCTCCAAGAAGGGATTATTCATGTTCCACCATCACTTGGCATTTATTCTGTGGTGCATTTAGTAGTGAAATGGTGCCCAGAGGGCAGAGGCCAAAATGTGATCTAAAAGGATATGCTGAAATTTTGCTTTCTCTTTTTAGCCTGGTTTCTAAAAAAACCAAGATTTTTGAGTGTGCCTGCACATGTGGGTGCATTCAGATGCATCTGTGGGTGTATCTATCATCTTTATCTAATAATTTTTGTCCTCTCTCGCCCAATTTTGTCCAAATTTTGGTGATCTTAGAGCTGTTTCCTTGGCTCAGGCCAAACTCTCCCCTCCTTGCCTGTGTCCTCTCCACAGCCCTGCCCAAAATGGGATTTCCCTGGGGCAGAGGAGTGCTGGCAGCAGTCCCTGCCAGCCTGGGATGGGGACCTGACAGTGGATTTCACACCTTCTATCATGTGCATGGCAGATGCCCTGGATGGGTCCTCACAAGTGACATTACTGTTCTTGTCCCACAAAGACCTTGCATCAGTGTTGGGGAGAAAAGGGCTGCTCTGGGTGCTAGGTGAGCATGCAGGGGGGCAGCAGGAGCCAGGTTGCATTTCTATCCCCCCAGCCATAGCTGGGCAAGCCAAGGATTGGTTTCCCCAGATATTCAGGGTGATGCTGAGACTGCTCACTAATATACAAAATGGAAAGAAAAGCTGGGAAGAGTCAGAAACTGTTTGGGTTTGGTAGGAAGGAGGGCAGGGGACTGTACAGCAGACCTACTGGAGCGCATCACTTCCCACAGCGAGGGGGAAGCTGTTGGATAAATCCCAGGTAAGCCCTGTTAGTTGCAGTCATCAGTTCTGGTGGGATGGCTGGGGAGGCAGAGCACCGAGCTATGGGCACATGTGCCCCAAGCCACGCTCCTCTGGGAAGATGCTCGCTGGGTGAGCTGCTTCATTTACCCGTTGTGCTGGAGGCTCTGGGAATCTGAGCAACTGAGCTCCTTCACTGAAGCAGCTAATTTCTCCTCACAGGTGTATCTGGTAAGAGTAAAGCGAAGTGCCACATGCAAGTCATCAGAGCAGTCTGGGGACCAAGGGGGACAGTGACAGCTCAACCGCAACCAATCCTTATTTCTTGGAGAGAAAAAAGACCAGCACAGATGATGAGAGATGCAAGAGAAAGGGCTCAGCAGTTAAAGAATCAGGCTATTCATGGCATAAATCTCGCATTAACAGGCTACAGAGATGGTCTCAGCAGGGCGTCTCTAATCTCAGCCGCTGGTACGAGGTAAGAGGTGGGTACCACAACGTGGGAAAGCAGGAGGATGAGCCAGTGTGTCTACAGCGTGCCTTCACCCAGCCACAGCCCTGTGCAGGCCACAGGGTCACGGAGGTGAGCTGGCTCCAGCAGCAGCAGGACAAACTCCTCCATGGAATGCTGGTGCAAAGGCCACTGGTTCTGGCTGGTGCTCCACTGGCTGGGGCTGCCCATGAGAGTCTCCTTGTGTGCCTGCAAAAGGAGCCCAGGGAATGCTACCCCAGCAGTAAGATCAAGTCACTCCACTGAAGCAGCACGCACATTGCCAAATAATGTCCAGGGCTTCAATCAAGAAAGTCTGGGCTACTCGGCTGTGCCAGGGCACTGGCTTTGGTTTGCAGGTCTCCTCTCCTGGTACCACACAGCCTGGAGCCTGGCATTGCTGGGTCTCTTGGGCAGGGGGTGGTGGTGGTCATGTAATCCAGAAATGGAGGTAGGGATACAGAAGGCTTTGGTGACTTATTTGGGCGAGTGATTAATGTGTGTTGTGACCAGAATGGATCTTTCTAAGGACACAACATTTTTGCCCCTTAGTTTGCGCTTCACACCACTCCTTCCTCTTCACTGGTAGCAAATCTCTGAGAGGGACATCCACATTTGATTAAAGGGCCCCTGTGATGGAGAAGCTGCTCACCCAGCCCAGCCCTACGAGGCTTCTCCCACATTAAATGTTGCAACTTTAACCCCAAATTGCTTTGTGTCAAATCCTGAACCCATGGAGCCCTTTGTGTCTCTTCAAGATTAAAGAAGCAGCTTCCAGTGAAAGTAGGTTTTGTTCCCATATAGCTTAAATCTTTTCTGGAGGAAGAAATTGGATCAATTCTCACATCCTTTGTGCCTGCAATAGCTGTGATTGCAAACAGCTGCAGGCCCTGTCCTGACATAAAGCCACCAAGAAGCGCTGTTGCTCTCCATTGACCTTCTATCTCTTTACAAAATCAGAGCAAACCACTCCAGCTCCTTGTAAAATGGTCTCTCCTGCTCTTGGACTGCTGCCTGCATCACCGAAAGCTCTGATGGGACCATGTCCTTGCCTGGTGCCCTTGGGTGGTTATGAGGGAGCTGGGAGGTGTGGGTTTCCCAGGGGGAGGGAGCCTCTATTTCTGGGGTTATTCACTGATAAAGGACTAACAAACTGAGCTGAATTCCTCCTAGATGATCTCATGCAAGTACACCAATGCTGAAACTGGGGGCAGCATGGAGTTTTTTGGGAACTGCCAGTGACAGCACCATGGGTTCCTGTGGAAGCGCTGAGCTCTGACACCGAGTTGGAAATTACTCATTGTAATGGTCTAGGGTGGGTTGTCTGAACCTGGCAGCCTGGGCCAGCTCTGCATGGACCCATGCCTTGAAGTATTGCAGCAAATAGGATATGGCATGAAACCTGGCCTCGATTTTGCCTGGGCAATGGACTTTTGGTCATTCCAGCGTCCTACTCAGGAGTTTGTCCCGAGGCCCCAGTAACATCTGCCTGAACAGGATAAGTGGCCGCGTGGATCTGAGACCCCTTTGCCCAACTCCTGGCTGGAGGGAGGGAATGCTGTGAGATTTATGGGTAGGGAAGAGACAGCTGAGCTGCAGCAATTCTGGGTGGATTAAGCAATATGCCCATTTATAGCAGAAAAATGCTCTTGTCCTCACATCAACATGGTGGTCAGCGAGCTGTTTGTCATGCCGGGTTCCTGGGGCAATGCTGTCACAGTTTTCAAGGAGATTGGGTAGTGAGAGTCTAGTGGTAACAGCCTAGGTTCTCCCCGTGCTCCAACCTGAGGAACACCCTGGCAGGGAGGATCTGACCCTGTCCTTGGAGTGCCAGCCTTGTCCCCTGCGCCTTCCCTGCCCTGTTGTAGCACCTCCTCTCAGCAAAGCCCCAGGTGGGGGGGGCTTGGTGACATCTCTATTTTGTGGACAGCAGCACGCAGGGATAAGGTAACTAATTTGGGAAATGACTCTGGCCATCAATTCCCTGAGTGGTTTGGTGGGAGAGGCTTTGAATGAGCAGCCGAGCCTCACGCACGCTCCCTGCTGTTCACTTGTGCTTGAATTACCCTTTTATTTTACTTCCTCCTTGTTCTCATTGCCACACCACTCAAACTAAAATTATTCGCCTACAACCGCAAACGCAGGGATATATCACCGGGAGTGCTGTAGGGCTGTCGCCATATATAATGCTCTGAGCTCAATATTTATAGAGCTACATACGGCACAAATCATATCCAGAAAGCTCGTCGAGCTGGAGAGCTAGGTATAAACTCCAGAAATATCGCAAGCCATAGCTCACAAGAGACTGCCCGGCAGACCTGCCAGCCGTACATCACGCTGTAATGCCATCTGAGTCCGTGCTCGGTGCTGGAGTGGATCAGAGGTCACTGCCAAGCTTTTCTTCCATAAATCCTGGGCGCTGGCTCTCAGCAAGGTTAGGGGCTGGGAGAGCCCTGCTCCGAGTGCTCCTTCCTCCTGCCTGCTGCCACCGACACCAAGCTGTCCCAGCACCGTGTGTGGGCATTTATCTTTGGGGTCTTGTCCTCCCTTCTCCCTCTCTGCTCTAGGAACAAGAGGGGGAAGGGAGGACAGATGTGATGGATCTCTCAGCTTAACTGTACAAGCTACGGGGGGCTGACAGCTTGCCTGAAATGTCCTTTTGCTGGAATCAGAGAGGTCTGAGCTGCTCCTCTTCACCCCTCTGGGTCATGTTCTCCCTCACCCCCCTGCCCTGTGCAGAAACATGAATTTTTCTCCAAATGCTGTATCAAAACCCATGTGGTTAAAGGGTACCCTGGAGCCTGCTGGGAGCAAAGGCATGGACATCAGTCCCAAGAAAGTCTGGGTCCCTCTGCCACCACTTTCCTTCTTCTCTCCTCTCTTCCTCCTTTCCAAAGTCTCTCCTTGGCTTGGGTGGAGCTGATGCCTCTCTGGGGATGGGGAACAGTTCCTCACCGGGGCAGACCCTGATGCTCTCCAGGGCTATTCTATTGCTTTTAAAGTCAATCCAAAGAGCAAAGCACAAGATAAGTGATCTGCAGATGATGACTAATCCCAGGTCCCTGTCAGGTGAAGGAGGCACCTGGTGTAGCTGCAGATTGGCCAAAACGGGTCTAGAAAGTGTCTGAAGCTAGAGAAATCTGGCTGTGGATGACAGCCAGACCCAATTCACAGAGAAGCATTTGGGCTGTGCAAACATCCACACTTCTGCCTGTGCATTGACCAGTTGACTTCTGCATATACTTTCCATCCCATTTAAACTTGTCCTCAAAGCCACCAGGTTGTCTCCAACGCAGCCAGCTCCAAATGGCCCCAGAGAAACTAGCAGTGACGGAGGTATTTTAGTTTCTGCTGTCGGCAGCTATCAGTGAACACAGCCTGCTCCCCTGACGTGTGGGGACATGCCAGCCTGCACCCCCACTATGAGCCCTGGGGACTGGGAAATCCCTCCCCAGCTCATCCCACCCCGGCAGCCCCTACCCTGAGGCGCTGGTGATCCAAACTCTACTGCAGCGGGTGGAGAAGGTCCAGGAGATGAGATCAGATGCAATGAGCAGGGGAAGCCTCTCTGAAGCAGGCGAGCAGTGACGTGGTGCTTTCTGGACAAATAAGTGCTGCGGTTTTGCCCAAGAAATCACCATCCAGACAGTCACTTGTATTTCTAAGCCAAGTGTGATGGACTTGAGCTAACCAGTCTCTGGCTCTCCCCTCTCCCCCCGCAGCGTGGCAGGCAGACTCTGACATTAAGCAAAATAAAATCCAACCCTTAGCATTAAGTAAAACTCCCAGCATGATGGGTTTGTGGCTTGCAGCAACAACTCAGCAGGGGCGTGTTAAAGCCGGTCTCCAGCGAGTGGAAGAATGAAGCTTTGCAAAACCCTGACGAGGCAAAGCTCCTAAAATAACAATCGAATTAAACTTAATTCATTTTCACTTAATACCCTAATAGTGCCTTCAGCAAATGAGGCTATTATTATTTTGAGGAGGAAAATGGGGAGGTGCAGTCTGGATGCAACTCACATCTCCTTAGTGAAAGAAAGAAAACTTTGGTGGAAACAAAAAAAGCCATGGGAAGAAATGCAGACAGTTCATATTTTCCATTTGTGAAGAAACACCCCAAATCTGGACAGTGTCATGTTCTCCAAGATGTGCCCCAGACTCCAGAGTGTACAAAACCATATCTTTTTTCCCAGGTGCTAGGGATTTGCTGGGTTTGCCAGGGTTAGACACACAGTCACATCTAGCATCCATGGATAGCTGGCTGAGCCCTTCTTACCTTCCTCTTGTCCTGAAGCTTCTTATGCATCTCCAAGGCGTTTGAACCCCAGATGCCCACTGCTTGCTCTCCCCCTCACAGGCCCGGTGTGCAGTGTTTGAAGCACTGTGCTCACTTTTGTTTCCATGGATGATGTGACAGTGTGAGCCCTTCCCTGGGGAAAGCTGAGCTAAGCCCCCCACCCCTGGCCCTGTCTCAGCAGGGCACGCAAGCAGATGCTCAGGGCGGCCCTGCACCGCAGCAGCCCTGGACACTCATCCCACCTGGGACAGCCTCCAACCACACACTCGCAGTTAGGCACAGCCAGGTCCTTATTTCCAGCCATGCCTCCTGGTTGCTTGTGCCCACCCTCATTTCTGCTGGGGGTGGGATTCTGCAAGTCCCTCACTACCAAGATTGTCTTTCTTTATCAGGGCTGCAGATCAGCATGCTGGTAAGGGCATCCCGCAGCTTTTCCCTCAACGCCCACAGCAAAGAGGGACTGTCTCATGGTCCCACACTCCAGAGAGGGATGGTCAAACAATGCAAGCAGCAAATGAACCCATGGAGCCATCCCAACCCTGTCCCCCAAACTTCCCTGCTCTGAGCCTCAGGCTCTGCAAACCAAAGGGAGCAAAGGCAGCTCTGAAATGGCCATGCTGGCACTGAACTACACTTCCCAGTAGGCCACAGAGCAAGGGCAGCACTCCCCTTCTGGTATTAAAAAGCCTCTGTTTGACTTGCTCATGCTCGATAGGGATGGGGACAGCTGGGGGATTTCAGGGCTAGAGGCAGCCACTGCTCATCGCTGCGTAAGCAACAGCAGGCATTAGAGCAAAATTAATTTCCTCTCTTAATGCAGCTC
Source organism: Scopus umbretta (assembly GCA_013400535.1). Lineage (NCBI taxonomy): Eukaryota > Metazoa > Chordata > Aves > Pelecaniformes > Scopidae > Scopus > Scopus umbretta. The sequence continues at coordinate 139,659 of VZTL01040891.1, forward strand.
TCCTCTATCACCACGGGCTTTACAATCTTCCTCCCAGAGCTCTAGAAAATAGCCCAGACAGGCTTTGCAAGGTCGCCTCGCCCTCTGTCTTGCTCACAGGCAGGCTCTGCTCCAGCTAATCCTCTCCTGACAGACCTTTTTGTCTCTCTCACTCTTAGAAACCTTTCTCCACCTGCCCTGCTTAGGGCAGGCAGCTTCTTAGCTTTAAGAAAAAGGAAAAGAAACATTCTCATTAAAACACAGCTTTTCATAACTCTGCTCTTCCATCAATTAGAACTGGCTAATTTTAGGTTTATTCTACCAAAACCAAATGAGAAGCTCCCTGGGACAGCAAGCACCCATCCTTCTCGGTTGCAGCCCCTCTGCTGCCAACAGATGCTGCTGCTTCTCTCTCTCTTGCTGACAGGAGAAGTGATATTTAGAGCCCGTGTCTGCAGTGGGGGTGAGAGGCAGGTGAGAAATAACTTCACCAGGACATTTTCGCATAACCTGAAGTGTTAGCATATACCCATCTAGCTATTCCTCCGCATCTTTCTGCTGCTAGCAAGCCACACCTCTCTGCCCTGATAGACTTTCAGAACTATTCCAACTAAAATGCAGCTCTGCTTTCAAATGCAAGGATTAATGGGAAAACAATTAGCAGACCTGTGGAGTACTCCATCAAAATCAGACAATCAGAATTTGGATATTTTAATTCACTGCAGACGGGGAAGAATATGAGATGTAGGGAGTGAACTCCACCACCTCTGGGGCTGCAATGAGCTATTCACCTTCTGGATTGCTGTCTAAGAAATGGATTTTCTTGGGCATTGTTCCTTTGAAGGGAGCTTCTGGCCTTGGGTGAAAGCCAAGGCTTGGAGAAAACAAAGATCTAGGTAGTCATTTGGCAGAGCTTGCGGATGGACTCCTCCGCCCAGCATGTGCGAGACCCACACATGGTAGGAGAGTGCATGGAAACCCCCCTGCATGTTGTGCGGCAGCAGGGCTCCCTCTGACCGAGGCCTGGGGGCTCTCAAGACCACCGAGAGGACTTCGCAAGCACCCTCTGCCAAGACATTGGGAGCTTTTCAGGGAACATCGCTGAGCTCTCCTGCTTTGCTTTGGGGACGCCAGCTGAGAGGAGCAAGGCACAACCTACACTGTGCATGCAGGCTCCAGCTGTGTTTCCAGCTAGCGGAATACCTGCCCTGTTTCCCTTGCCCAAAGTTTTCCTGTCCAACCCCTTTCTTTCCAGCCTCTTCCCTGGAAAATAAACGTCATCCTCTCTGCTGTAAAGGGCAGCCTAGAGAAGGCACTGAAATCAAGGGCTGCAACACAATGGAATGGAGGGCAAGGAGGGGCAGGGAAGCTTTCCCCAAGGAGTTCTTCTTCACCACCCCTTCAACTTTCTTACTGCCAAACCCTTAGCAAAAAGGTTTTGAGGTGGAGACCTGTCACCACTCCAAAGTGAGGTGCTTCAGAGCCAAGTCCTGGCTGCCTCACTCCAGACATGGGTTACATGGGGTGGGTGGTCCTGGTGGCAGCCCCAAGTTATCGGTTAATTATCATCTCTTCTCACTTTGGGGTGATCCTATCTGTGTCTTTACGCCTGGCAGTGCCAACTGTCCTTTTGCTTTCCCTTTAAATGTTCATGGATCAAATGGGGCAAATTCCCTTGCCCCTCGACCATGGTTTCTGCACCCTGGGCTGGGCAGGGCACAAGGAATGAAGGCAGAAGTTGTTTTGCAACCTTGCTTATCGGTGTTGCGGCTGATTCCCCCTGCAGGGCAAAGAGAGAGAGAGAAGGAAGTGAGAGAAATTAAAGCTATTAGTACCAAACAATTAAGGGCTATGGTTGAATTAGGTAAAGAACAAATGGGACTATTTGGGAAAAGCATTAGTGGATCATAAAACAATATGATTTTAAGAAATGAGAAATAGCAGCTGATTACAGGCTGTGTGACACCAGCTTTACATTGCTGCTTGTGCTGATGGACTTGGAAGTTGCTTGGCTGCTCCAGTTTATTCTGCTGTGCTGGAAAGCACTGATGGATGAGGGGGATACAGGAGCAGCAGACGGGTTTTTTTTGCCTCATCATTGAATCATGGCGTAATTCAGGTTGGAAGTGACCTCAGGAAGTTTCTGATTAAGCCTTCTCTCTGAGCAGGGCTCACTGCTGCTAGGTCAGGTTGCTCAGTTCAGGCAACCTTTGAACGTCTCCAAAGTTGGAGACCCCAAAGTCTGATTCCTGGTGCAGTATTTGACTAGCCTTCATGTGGAAAGTTTCTTTTCCTAACATCTAATTGGAGTTTTCCTTGATGCAACTTGTGCCCATTGCTCCTTGTGTCCATTGCTCCTTAGCCTTTCCCGGTACTCCAAGAAGAGTCTGGCTCCATCTTCTCTAACACCCCACCAAGCATCCCTGGCACGGATGAGAGTGCCTGTGCAAGGGGATGTGCAAGCACAGGACGCCTGGGGGAGCTGCCAGCATGAGCATAAAGGAATGTGATTTGTGATATCCCCTACACTCAAGCTTAAATGCTTCCATAAAAACATGCTGCAGATCACAATATTTTCCTTCAGATGATTATTTTTCTGAAGCTCCCTCACTGGAAGTAAAGTGGCCATAATATTCATTTGTGTGATTCAGAGGCAGGGCCAATACCTGGCAGTGTAACTGATGCCCATGTAACTGAGAGCAGAAAATAACCTGGGGACAGTGTGTCTGTCCATCAGCTGTATGGCCAGCACATAAGTAGCACTTCATGCTGGCAGCTCTGCCACTCTCAGAGCAGGGTGCAGAGGATCCCCTCACCAGTGAAGAGGGGACACTGACGGTTTGGTTGACACCAAACACTGATGGTTTGGGTGCTTTGCTACTTTTTAGAATGGGTTAGAGTGAAGGAGGTTACAGTCTGGGATGTGGCTCTGTGGATGGGATGGTCATACAGTGGCATCGCTGGCATCGATAGCGGAGAGCAGTGCTGCTACCCAGCAAGCATGCCCTGCTACGTCCGGGAGAGCAGGGAGCTCACCGGCCAGCGTCATCATGTGATGGGTTCAGAGCTGCTCCAGGTGCCCTAAAAATCCCTCACCATGTGTGGTAATGCAGACTGGCAGTACCAAAGGAAGGCAAAGACATTCGGGAAGGCAGCTTTGTGCCAGGGGGCCAGGCAGGGCAATGGGTTCATCCCAGTTCTGCACATGGCTGTAACTGCCTGGAAATATAAAGCAGCTCCTAACACTTCAGCAGCTGGCAGGTTTGGGACAGGCCATAGACGGGGCAATCACAGGGCTCGTTCCAGGTGTGAAGTCCTGTCAGCTGGCACACAGGGACCCTGCAGCTCTCCCAGCTCTGGGGGTGAAGTGGGAGATTTTCTGCTAGAGGTGACCGTGGTTGCAAAGTAGCTGTGTGCACACCAGGGAGTGCTCCAACATTCAGTTTCCCAGTGCAGCAGGATTTGAAACATCCAGGGACTGAGTTTCCCGTACTTCTCATATCTGTAGTCATACTTTTTCTGAAATTCAACAGGATATTTAAGTTTGGGGGGGAGAGGCATGCATGATGTGCATCCAGGACCACCTAGAAGGAGCTGCCTGTTGCTTCCCTGCTGCCCCACTGTTTCTCAGAGTGCTCAGGTCATGTCTAACCCTGTGCCTGGCTTTGACCTTCCCTCCAGTCCCGGAGATCTGTGGCACTGCTGTCACTTTGTCTTTAGCAGCAATCTTCTCGGAAATCGCCGTGAACCAGAGGATGAGTTTCATCCTTCAGCCTGCATTACTGGGGTAGCACCCTGCTTCCTCAGCTCCTGGTGTGGGGCGTGAGGACCAATATGCTTATCCGCACGGTGTCTGCCGCTAGTAGTGTCGCAAGCCCTGGGAAAACACGACTGATTTCACCACGGGGCACGAAGCGACTGCTCACCTAGCAGAAGAAGGGATGCTACGGGGCGTTCTCCTCGCGAAACCCTTGCGCTTTTTAGCCCTTTTACTTTTAGGAAGGGGTTTTCCCTTACGAAAAACGCCTGGCGGGAGGCAGCACACCCTTGCTCTGTCCCACAAGGTGGGGTGGGCCGCGGCGTTTGGGGGGCGGGCGGCGGCGCCGCCTGCAGAGGTCCCCCTCGCCTAAGCTTTGCGAGGCGGGCAGGGCGGCAGCGGCCGGCGGGGCCAGGGCG
>VZTL01040891.1:159629-202593 GCA_013400535.1 Scopus umbretta
GCACAAAATAAAAGTACCCCTCGAGACGGCCCCGCTCCCCCGGCCGCCTCATCGCTTCGCGTGGGGCCGTGGGGAGCGTTTCTCACGGCGGGGGAGAGCCGCGGGGATGTCCCCACCCCAAATGCCGGGGGCCAGCACGTCCTCCCTCCTCTTAGCGCGGCCGGGGGCCCTGCCGAGCCACCAATCCTGGCGGGTTTTCGGGGTTCCCCCCGGCTTGGGGGGGCTGGCGAGCCGGTCTGCGCTGCTGCGGGACGCGGAGCCGGGGCTCAGCAGCCGCTCACCCCCCGCCGCTCCCAGGGCTTCGGGGCTCCCCAGCCAGGCCGGCGAGAAGCGGCCCCTGGGTTCCCTCCGGGGACAGGGTCCTCCTGCAGCAGCCGCAGGGGTTCCCGCAACTACGCGCACCTGAGCGTGGTTTTATTCTTTTAAGCTCCAGTGTTTTAATTTCTGGCCCAAGAAAGCCAGTTGGACGCGGGCTCCCCGGGAAGAACAGCCGGGACGTGCCTGCCCCAGCTCCAGGATAGACGAGAACTTGATTTTTATTTTCATTATTAATTTAATTTTACATACTTCGATAAGTGCAATTTGGAGGACCCCTCCGGAGGAGGAGGAGGAGGGAGGCCGGGGAGGGCAGGGAGGTGGGACGGAGCCGGCCGGGGGCATTCCAGGCCTCCCGGCCGTGCCAGGCTCTGTGGGCGGCAGAGATTTAGCAGCTCTCGGGCCCTCCCTGCCCCGTCCCAGCCCCGGGGCGGGCAAGGCCGGGCCGTGGGGCGGCCGGGGAGGACCCGCCGGAGGGGGCCAGCGCAGCCCAGACCCTCTGTTCGGACCCTGGCTGTCCCCCGGCTCACTCTCGCTTTGGGACGGGGCGCAGCCACAGCCCTCTCTCCAGCCCCCACGCCTCCAGGGAAGAGCCCGGAGGCGGGGGAACCGGCGCCCCGCCGCCGCGGCGCTCGCCCTGAGGCGGCGGGGATGGGCGCAGGGGAGGCGGGGGCAAGCAGCGCCGCGCAGCCGCGCCCGGAGGCGGCTGGAAATAGCGCGCAGCGGTGGGGTTTGCTGCCGCCTCTGGGTCCCGGGGGCTGGGCTGGGGGTGCCGAGCCCCGGGGTGATGCTCACCTGGGCCCGGGGGCTCCCTCGCCTCCCCCGGGAGAGGAGCTGCGGAGGGGCTGCCCGCGGGGTGCCCCCTGCCCCCCTGCCCCGCTCCGGGCTCGGGGCCCGACAAAACTTTGTTGGACGGGGCGGGGGGGGGGGCGACGACAGAGCCCCCCGGGGGGCTGTGACAGCCGAGCCGCGCTGGCTCCTCCGAGACCTGTAATATCTCCGCCGCTCCCGGCACGCGTGAATAATTCACCAGGCTGCCAAATGCATGTAACGTTTGTGGCAGCTATGAAGGAGCCGGGGAGGCGAGGGCTCATTTTTGGGGGGCAGGAGGAGGTGTGGGGAATCAATTGAAACTTAATAAAGGGAGGGGGGGGGGAAATGGCAGAAATAAGCCAGGCAACTTCTTCTAATAACAACTTGGTGTTAATAATTCAGGAGCAGTCATTGGATTATAGCGCAATATCCGAAGTATGTGTTGCCGGCACAGTGCGGGTGGATAATGTAATCGGAGCTCATTTTGCCTTCCAATAAATTACAGCAGCAAAAGTTTCCTGTTAAAGCAGTTATTTGTATTTCTTTTTTGAAGGTGATCCCACTCCCTCCTCCCCTTCCAACAACTGCAAGAAGAAAACTAATTAAAAACTAATATTTCCACCCCTTGCAAAAGCAGCATCGAGATGTGAAGCCAGAGTTTGGCTGTGATCTCTTCCAACTTTGCGTGCTGTGAGGCTGCTCCTCCCTACCTCTTTCTTCTTTCTTTCAGTGCTCCTGTTTCTCCATCCCTCCTTTTTTGCATCCCGTCCCATCTGACCTTGCGGGATTTCTCCAAGCTCAGAGAAGGGTTGCTGGAAAGAAGAATAGTCCCTAAAAGCCATCCCTTCATGTTAGGCTTGCTGTGTTTGTTCCCCTTGTCCCTCTCAGGTCCTGTTATGAATGGGTAGCAGCTAGAGGCAGGATCAAACAGCAGTTCACTTGTGAGATAACACACGTGAGATAAGTTTGCAAAGCCTCAGATGAGCCTTGTTCTTTTCCTTCCAAACCAGAGTACCTTTTAGCAGCAGACACATCCCCCTAGACCCAGCCAAGGTATTCCAGCTTTCCTCTTCTCTGTTCCCCTGTTTCTCTCACCAAAGGCCAGGCTATAATCTTGCACTTGTGTGGCCTCCATCCATGGCTGAGGTTCACAAGCTGGTTCTCAAACCTCTCCCAGACATCGCTGCTGGATACAGGGCTCTGCTGCACCGCTCTCCTGTGCCAAGCTGCTCTCTGCATACTGCGTGGGGCCTGTCTCAGACCTGCCTTGAAAAGCGACCTTTCCCCAGCAGCTTAGCCACGGGCAGCAGATGCCTCTGACAGGACGCTGTACACCTCTGTTTATTTTGTTCTGCTTTCTGTCCCGGGAACCTTAGACACATTCCTCAGACCGGCTTGAATCAGGCATGGCTCTTTCTATGGGTACTTTTAGTGTCCTGTAATGGTGGCTGGCATTTCCCATCCTGCGTAATAGCTACTGTCAGCTCGCAGCGTTTCCGTACCGATCGCTGTCGGATCAGGCTGTCTCCCTGTCTCCGGTGCTGCATGCCAGTATGATGGAGAGAGAGAATAGCTTCCTGCAGGAGGCTGGGGTGAAAAAAATCTCCCTCCTGTTAGGCATTTCCTTAATTCCCACTCTTTGGAAAACGATTCAGACTCTGAAGTTTAATATCGCTACAACAATGTCTCATCTTTAGCGATTCCATCTCTGAGCATCCCGTGGTCCAGTCCATCTCCCTTCTCGTTTTGTTTGGTTTGTGACATTCTGTGGCTCTGAATTCCCATGTCCTCCTGCCTGGCACCCAGGGCTCATTTCCAGCTGATGTAAGGTCGCTTGTGACAGTGGAACTTTACTGCCTGGGATTTTTTTCTGGGCACCGAGTAAAGCATGTGTAGTGAACAGCCTCAACATTTCTCCCATTTTTCTGCTTGAAATCTCCTCGGGGTCTATTTAGTTCTGCTCCTTTTTACAGGTGTGGAAAGCAGGTCTTCGTTAATGCCAAATATGCAGCAACACATGGGTTGGGATTCAGCTTGCATATGGCAAAACCAGTCAGATTCCCTGCATCTGCCATCGTTAGTGTTACAACTTAACGAGGACCCACCAGTGTTCCTCAGTAAGAGCTAAGGGGGATGAACAAGACCTGGAAAGGGAGATATTAAACCCACAAACAGCAGAAATAACACAGTCTGGGCTGTACAGAAGGGCTGGCTGCTGTGGGCATCCCTCAGCCTTGGGAAAGGCTGAGGCTGGTTTGAAAGGCCTGTGGTGAGTGAGGACGTAAGTCTGGTGAGGCCAGGTGTGGAAAAATAAGCCTCAGTGCGTAGGACCTGAAGGGGTCCCTCGATGGGGGATAGGGGAGGCGGGTGCTGAGGTGGGGTAGCTGCCACTAAACGTAGGGTGCCAAATGTCCAGGGTGCCCCTCAGTGAGGGAGCTGGGGGGGACCCTGGGGCTCAATGCCACTTTGGAGATAGGAAAGCAGCCATGGAAGGACTAGTTTGGTCTATCCCAAACGACAGGATAACTCTTCCACGAGCAGCCCCTCTCCTGCACTTTAAATCCTGTGATTTTCTGCTTGGAAAGCTATGTACCTGCTCCTGCTGCTTCTTTCAGTCTCAGCAAAGAAGCTGGTGTTAAAAGTCTCCCGTGCCCTGCAAACCTGTTGCCAAACTCCAGATGGTCCCTTATTATAGCTAGAGAGTGGCTGTGGGCCTTGGAGTACATGGACTCCAGGACAAGGTAGAAAAGCAATTTCAGTTTCCCGAGGTTAAACACTTGTTGACTGGTAATGTAACATAAAAATTATAGAAGGTATGATTTTTTGAGATGCATACAGATCCTTAAATGGTGACCTCCTTATGTACAGGGGATGTAGGCAGAGTAAGGAGGTGTGAAGTCCAGCAACGGGAGAAGGAGTGCCCATGCACCCATGGCTATGGAGCAGTTGCAATGTTGTGGGTGCACCGGGGCTGCTCTTCTCTTTGGTCTTTGCCCTTTTGCCCTGTGCATGTGTGTAATCTGCAGACCCACCAGCTCAGCACTGCGGAGCTGCGCACATAGTGCTGCAAGAACACAACCTTTTGCTCTGAAGATGGTAAGAGCTTTGTGCTGGCAGAACAACAACATATCCAGTACAAATAGAATCATTCTGATAATAAATCACAATCCATAATAAGAAGACATTGTTAATAATAAGTCATCCAGGGGCCTCTAGAGACCAGCGTACAACTTACTGTAAAAATAGATAGGAAACATGGTGTGATCATTATAAGCAAGATAACAAATAAAAAAGAAAATGACTTTTATAGGTATTTAGCTCTTCTTTCCTTCCCCCAGCTTCCAACCAGTTCTGTTATCAGTCAGGATGGCTATGATTTAAGTTTGGTCACAAACCCAGACTAGATTTTGCAGATATGGGACCCTGTTCACAGCACCTGTGAGCTGGCCAGGTTGCTACCTGCAAAGGAGTTGCCTGGCAAAAACCCCTCCTCCATTTTTTTTCACCTCTGCTCACACTGTGATCCCTTAGTTATCCCAATTTCTCCAAAGGTCCTGGATACAGCCAAGCTCTCCCCAGTTATGATATACAGGAGCCAGCTGAGTCCTTGCCCATAGAAGTCAGCTCTTTCTGTACCTCTTCAGCTGGCAGGGTTTGTTGCCCAGATCCCATGGCTTTGTTTCGGCTCAGCTGACAGGGTGAGTGGACTTCAGAAACCGGAGAATAGTGAGGGGCAAACACACGGCAAAATCTGAGCTTTTAAATGAATGAATATCTGCATCCGGAACTCTCCAAACCCAGGAATATTTTCACACGTAAACATCCAGAGGCTTGTGAAAATTGCTCTGTGCACAGAAGCCAAGGGAATCTGACACATTTGTTTAAGGACAAATTTGCAAGTCAGGCCTTATCCTGTTCCGTCAGCTTTGAAACAGATCTGCTTGGGATATCAGCGCTGCTTTCTTGCAGCAGAGGGGAAAGAGGTTAGGGCTGTTCAAATCTTTCTTGGTTTCTCCCCTTGTTTGCGTTTGCCAGGCAAACAATAGCAGATGTTATATAGTCAGTTCAGTTCGCTACTAGTCCCATTATGTTCTATTTATGTTTCACTTTATTGGCTTTTTTTTTTTATTTTCCTATTATTGTTTCACTCTGGGGGAGGCAGAGGATATAATATATTCATCTTTATTATACAAAATCTGTGTGAAGCATTTAATAAAATGCTGTTTCCACACAGCTAGGAATATTACTGTTAGCTATTCTTAAGTTAATGCTCCTATTAAAAAATGTTTGATGGCTGCAGTGACTGGAACTTGTGTGGACAAAAAGCACACACACCACTAAATAAGGCACTCATGGCAATTCAGAGATTTCCTGATGCCTCGTGGAAAACTTCTGTTTAGCCAGATTTCTGCCTACTTAGCATATTTCCAGCATTGTTCTTCCCTGGTTTTATTATTAGTGATACTTGGATGGAAAAGACTTTTTGCTTTTTCTCCCCAAAACTTTCCCCTGGATGGGTCAAATCTGCTCCCCATTCCCAGGTCTCTTTCCCAGGTGGGAGTTTTGACAGAGGCAGGTGTGAAGGCAATGGGGGCAGGACACCAAGGGAAACGTAGTCGTCGTTGCAGAACCAGGGCCAGCTTGTGTCAAGCCCACAATGCTCTCCAGCACCAAAGCTGCTGGTTCAGTTCCAAAAATGCCTGCATGGGGTAAACTGGGCTTGTTCTGCTTTACAAGGCTATGGAGGGAGGCAGAGGGTCTATACTTGCTCGTGTAGATGGAGCAGGGCAGTGTCTCAGACCTTCATGTCACGGCACCTGGCTGTGCCAGGAGTGGGAGTCATTCTCAGAGCACAGGAGATGGCGCTGCTTCTGAGGGTGCTGAGGGGATCATGCAAAACAGCGGTGAAAAGTCAATGTTATCGCATCAGGTGGTAGGAGATGAGCAATGGAAAAGAATCTATTCCCGAGAAACGAAAAGCTATTTTCAGATGAAGGTCTTTCCCTAATTGATAACTTCCCAGGAAAGACACAGACAGCCACATCGAAGACAGCACTGAGTCAGAGATTGACACGTTTGGGTTTAGACCCAGAGCTCAGCCAAGCACACACCTTAACACCATGCTTCTCCCCAGCACAGGCAGGGGTTTGACATGTAGATTTAGGTTCACAAGCCCTCTCAGAATCAGAGGCTTTATCCTTGCCTGCCTCCTTTGAAGAGCACCGAGGCAGTTCAGTGATGTGACCACTGCGTGTTTGCAGGAGTGCTAATGGCAGTCAGCCTGGCACTGATCTATACTGTCACCATAAGCAAGGGGCTGAGGAAGGCCATATAGGATCTAAGGGAGGTCTGCCTAGCCCTGTAGCTTGGCTCCACCACTGGCTCATGATGGATGTCCTGGGAGAGCAAAAGACCCAATTATATAGTATATTATTATCACTATAGTGTTACACTATATTATTATAATACAAACATTAGCAAGTATATGGCATGCTTCCCTGGGATACTTTCACAGCCCCTGGCAGTTTGTGTTTCAGAGAGTCCTGAGCCAGAAGTGATACCTTTGTGGTTTATAGCCCCAGATAGATTGTTCCTCCATGAACGTGTCTAACCACTTGTTCAACCCATATAATCTTTTGGCATCCACAATATCCTGAGGCAATGAGTTTCATGGCTGATCTACAAGCTATGCAGATAAGATCTTCCTTTCATTTGTTATGAATCTGCCACCTGATAACTCCAGGCCCGCTCGCACTTGTTCAGGAAGAGGCAATGCACAGTTAATCCCTGCTCACCCACTCCTCAGCCTATCTGACAGCAGAGACGTCCATATCCTTGGTAAAGCCTGTCAGCCTGGAAACATGGAGCTGACTGTGGGAGAGGTGAATTATTCAGGACTGAGCAGCCGATGGAGAAGACTGAAGAAAACCGACATGCACCTTGTAGAGAGAATGGCGTTCATGGTGCGGTGGCCAGTGGGTACATCTGTGGTGTCCCTGGTTGGGCAAACACCTGGGAGGAGATATTGGGCCACCAGGATGAATTGGAGGAAGATGCCTGGCTGATGCATGGGGTTGGCTGATATATGAGTGAAGGTAGCTGCGAATGTGAAGCGTTGGCTACTGGGGCTGCAGGGGTGAAATAGAAACAGAGAGGCAGGGAGCTCATCCCAGTCAGCCAAAATGTCCAGAGTTTCCTGAGAAGTCAGGGCAAAGCAGACCAGGAGCTTGAGGCTCACAGTTACTCTCTTGGGACAGACCTCAGCTGGACATCAGTGCATTGAACAAAGGTGGAGAGCATCCACTGGCAGCACCCATGGTAGCGCTGCCGGGATGACAGATTGTCCTCAGCCTGGCCCCATCATGTGCTGCAACAACACTCTGTGTTTGTTTCTTTGCCCATCCAGGATTTGGTGTCTTTGTGTAGCCCACATTCCCAGGGCCTGAGAGCTTTGCAGATGTAAAATGAAACATCCAAGGGACTTTTGGGCCCTGTTATGTAATTATCATGCCTTGGGAATAATAATGGTTATAGCAGAAGTGTAAGGACAAGTGTCCTTGGCCTCCTCAAGGTTTTTCTTGGTCTCTCTGGATGTGGCACCCTGTCTGTTGGATAGAGAGAGGAGCTGGGGGGGAGATGTCTGCTGTCAGAGGAGTCATTTCATGACACTGCATTCCCCAGACAAGAGCACCTGTGAGACAGAGTAAGATCCAGAAAGTGGAAATGTTTTAGAAAAGCATCATAAACATCTGCTGAGAGGTGCCTGGGAACGTGACTATGAGAGAGAATGAGGAGGTGCAGGGGGGAGGGAGAACAGGTCTTTGAAACAGGTTAAACGCCTCAGTGCTGCGGGGCTGATGCGAAAGGTCCGATGGCACCATGGGGGCACTGACCCTGCCAGGCTGGGGAGGAAGCTTCTGGAGAGACTTCCTGAGGCTTTTGCTGATAGGAGTGAGGGAAGAGCCAGATTTGCTTGAAATACTTCATTTTAATTGCAGAAATCTGCTTGCCGTCTCCCTGCCGGCTTGCTGGGATGCGTTTCTGTCTCAGTCATACGCATGCAACTTTTGGACTGGCGAATGGTGCCAGTGACGGGCAGGGACCAAAATGTCCTTGATGCAGATGTCTCCCTCTAAACAGTCCTCTAGGACTTAAACCCTAGGGCTGCCTGTTGCCCTGCTGGGCAGGCTCCTCTGGTCACCCAGTCTCATTGCTTCACTGGATTTTTGCAAGCTTTTAATGTTTCACTCAAAACCTTGGGGGCAGTTCAGCTTGTGCATGTGGGTTTTCTCACCTGAGTTTTGTGGTGACAGAGGTATCCCTGAAGATGAGCAGATGTTATGGACAAACACCCAGGGCAAGGGACAAGGGCTTAATGGTTTAAGCATTCTCATGATTTTTAACCTGCTTCCCAGTTTTTTTGGCTGCTTTGTGTTGACAGCACTGAAACAGAGCATGGATTTCCTGCCAGGATCCACAATTCTAGTGATTTTCCAAAATCCCTCAGTCTCCAGAAGCCATTAAACAAAATCACTTTCTTCCCTGCGACCTCCCATTGCAGTTCCTGATCCGATGTTCTTCACTACTGTAGTGCACAGCCCCTGAGGCTGCATCCCAAGGGGCACCTCCCAAATCCCGGGGGTCTGCTGAGCACCTCGCAAATGAACCATGGGCTCAGCTGTCACCAGCTGCCTCTGGCTGTATCTGCTCTCACAGTGCTTCAGCCTTGCAGGTTCACTGGCAGGAGGTGAGGGGCACAGGGAAATTTTACCTCTGTTGGTCTGTCTATCCTTCTCTCTCAATATAAACCATATTTGAGAAAAAAAGACAAAGCTGTATTTCAAGGGATCCTTGTTGCTGAAGGGTGAACGATGCAGGGAGCAGATCTGGGTGCCCTGAAGGCAGAAATGCCCATGTGGTTTGGGGAGATGCTTGGGGAAGCTGTGGTGCAGACATTACACCCCACAGCGTGGGCCTGGAAGTGCTAGCAGAACCCATGTGCTTATCCAGCCCTTCAAACCGTACGGATAAATCAGTCCTCTTGGGATTTGTGGGAAATACAGAACCTTACGCAGTAAGTGAACAACAATCTGCCATTGCTTTAGGTGGTGAGGAACGGAGAGGTGATGATGCTTTTTGCCCTCTGCTCTTTGTTATCTTGAAAGATGTTATGGTAAAAACTCCTCCTGGCTGTAATTTCCCAGCTCAGTTTCCCATAACCATCTTTCTCCATCACCCACCTCCTCATACCCCAGCTCTTAAACTGCACCCCTGAATTAGCCCGACTCAGACAGCTCTACGCTTCCTTATTCCCTTCCATCAGCCCAAAAGTGCCCCAGAAACCAATGGCAAATCTCCCTTGTGGGGCCTGGTGTGGGAGCTGCCTTGTTCCTGTCCATACTGGTCTCACAGTGTGGGCTGCACCGGGGGAGGCCGTCTCCCCACCACAGGGCTCTTCCTTCCCCCAGCCCCCCAGCCGCGGTGCCCTGGGCCCCACCATGGAGCAGAGCCAGCTGGGGTTTGCAGACCCACGTGCCCAATCTCTGCTGGTACCTGAACTCAGAGGAGGGATGTTGTCCTGGCTGAGGGGCTGTGAAGAGCAGGAGTCGTGACAGTGGGGGACAGTCCCCATCCCACACGGAAACAGCACTGTGGGGTGCAGAGACAGGAGAGGGGATCGGGCAGAGCACTGCGAGCAGGCAGAGCATTGCAGGCAGCCCCTTCCCCCGGCACCACTGCGTCAGAACAGCTTTATCCTCATCTCCACAAAACTTGTCTCCCCTCCCTGGTGAATCCCTTTCCCTTCCCCTCCCTGCGCCAGCATGCAGGAGCAGCCGGTTGGTGGGAGGCTGAGCCCCGGCTGCTCGCTGTCTCTCCCACCATTTGCTCCAGGGAAGACCCGCGGCGCCTCGACGGCTTTTTAATCCCGTTTCCCTGGTTTCGCATGGCAGCGGCCCACGTTTGCCTGTGCAAAGCCTTCCTCTGGATTGCTGGCAGCCGTGCTTCCAAACCCAGCTTGCCGTTTTCCCCAGAGTGGCGGGATTGATTGGCTCCAGCCGGAATGGGCATGGCTCTCCGCTGCTTGGACCGAAATGCAACCATCTGTTACACCTCTAGTTAAAAGTACATAAAGTTGAGCATTTGCGTGTAGACAATACCACCCCTGATACGCTTTCCACCGCACATCCCTCTCATGCTTTGGCAGGATCTTGCACCGCGATGAGCCCAGTACAGGCAAAACCGGCACTTTAGCTCTGCTGGAACCAAGCAGTGCAGAGATGGCGGGGGTGTAAATCAGCCCTTCCTTCTTTTGCTGCAGCCGGCCGCCATCAATTTTGCAGTGTGCCGTGCCCCAGGCTTGCCCCTGGCTGGGGCTGGTCCTGCTACCCTCTCCCCACCGGGCTGGAGCCCTTCCCGCTCTGGCAGCCAGGCTGCCTCGTGCCTGCTGTGCCACTGATGCTGGTGGAAATGGCAGTGCACTGCAGCGTCTCAGTCGGATGTTCCCATCGAGCGGAGGCACTGAGGATAAAAAGGCAGCAGAGATGTGGGAAGATGGGACCAGCATACGAGATAGCCTGGAGGGTGGGAGCGTGGAGACAAGCGTGGCAGATGCATCGCCCGCATAGCCCTGCACCTGCAAAGGCCTGGACCGCACACCTGCCCTGCTCACTGCCCCGCGCTGCCAGCCTGGCCTTGCGCTGCCCGTTCGCTGTCTAAATGTCCCTGCGCAGCAGTGCCATAAGGGAAAGGCAGGTGAGTGGGCTGGGAACATGGCTGAGCAGCCACCCCCTCTCTGAAAGCGTTGAGCACAGCAAAACCCTGTCATGACTAAAGGAGATTTCCATGGGCAAATGAATTCTGGCTTCTCCAGTATTGCTTCCCAGTTCCCTCCCTTTCCCAGCTTCATGACTTCCCTTCCCTGAAAGCTTCAGACAGACACTGCTGGGGAGATGGCTGTTTGCCATCCTGCACCCCAGCAGCAGCTGCTTTTCATCTGCCCATCCTGCCTCTACCTCCTTACTGTGGCTTTCCATGTCCACCACCAAGGTCATGCTCAGAGAGTCACAAAGTGTCTAGCAGCCTCCTGTTGAGGCCCTGAATGGGTACCACATCCAGCCTGCATTGGGTGGATATGGGTGGGCAGAGAGCTTCAGTGCCTGCAGGCTGGGGGAAGCCTGAGTGTGCAGCAATGGCCATGGTTATTGCTCTTCTTGAAGTACCAGATATTCCAGCCCAAATCAGCCCCTGTTATTCTTGTTTCTCTCCAAGGAGGCTGCAGGCTGCACGCACAAGGCAGAGAGGAAGAGGAGAAATAGAAGGACAGGGGTAGAAAGTGATCCTGCCAAGGCCAGTGAGCAGATCAGAGGCAAGGAAAGGAATTACTTTCCTCCAGCCCATTTGTACCACTGTGTCAATGTACCATTTTCTTGGTTGTTTACTTTCATCAAACCACATGGCTGAATTGTTTGAATGGGGCAGCTCCTTTTGGAGAGGCTTAGGGTAGAGAGAACCCAAATTTCTCAGCCTGCCGAGGCTCACAAGTCAGGGGCAGCGTGTGACAAGGACCCTCAAAGTGCAGTGGCATCCCCCCATCACTGTCAGTAACTCTCTCTGGAAACGCTGATCTCTTGGTGCTTTCACTGGAGCCATAGCTCAGGTGAAGCGAGAACATCACCTTTGCGATGTTAGCATGAGTGATGTCCCTGGGAGCTGATGGATATTGGGTAGCTAAGCCTTCTCCCAGGTCCTTCCTGGATTACAGAGGGACTGCTGGTGATGTATCACCCATCCCTGACCTCATTCGTCTTTGTTGAGCAGTGGAGGTGGTGGGAGAAGGGAAAGGCTAAATGCACGTCCCAGGAGCCAGGGTGGTTCTGAAAGCTGAGAGGAGAGCTGGGGCCTGGGGGAGAAGGAAAGACATCTGAGCTCGACATAGGGACGGCAGATGGATTGGAAGGAGCGTAACCTCGTGGAAATGCATGCTCTGGTCCCTGCAGCTGGCATTAAGGGTTAATTATTTTCAGTGTAACAACTCATTTCTAACTGGAAAGAGAGCGACCTGCTGACACTGATAGGGCCTGCTGATGTCCATCTCCCTGCCATGGGAGAAGACAACAGCACAAGCCGTGAGCTTTGTTTGTCCTTGACATGTAATTGCAGATCAGTGTGCCTGGGTTCCCTTCCAGACTCTCTGGTGTGCTGGATTTGGCACACCCAGATCTGCCCAGGAGGTGCTTGTGCACACTGAGCTTTGAGGGGTCAGCAGTGCGGTGCAGATGGGTGGGCATGTTTTTGGCATGGACCCCCTTCAAGAGCTCTAGGAAGTGGCATCTCCCTCTTTCAAACCATCCACATTGGACAGGCTCAGGCCCTGTGTCTGGAGTCAGATCCCAGGACAGGTCAGAGCCATCCTGGTTGGAGAGGGCTGAGGTAGGACCCTGCCATGGTGGCGGCTGGATCCCAGCATGGCCTCCAGCCCTGTGTCGCTCTCACATGTAAGAGGATGCACTGGGTTTGGCTTCTTATGGAAAAGAAACTCCTTAAGGCCAGAGGGCTTCCCTATTGCAAGGTACAGTCTGGAGAAGCAGCAGGGTGTGCGTCAGGCCTGCTTAGAGGCAGAAGGGCGAGGTTTAGGTCCTGTCCTTGCTGTGGAGCGCTGCTCACCCATCTGCAGAAGGCCACTGCTGTGCATGATGCCTTGGTATGAGCCGCCCTTGCATGCCAGCAGTGCTTGATTCAAATCCAATATGCACCCCTGGAGGGATGGAGTCTTGATTTTACAGATGCAGGCAGCATCAAAGTAACTGTCTCAGGAAAAGCATCTCTGTCCTGCAAGCTTAACACCTCCCTGGCAGGAGGACCATCCCCCAAGGGCCATGGTGGAGGACAGCCCTGGCACCCTGGCTCTGCCTGTGCCACAGCCTGGGGCATCAGGCATCAAGGCACAGCTAGCACTGGGGCTGGTTGTTGACTTGCTGTGTTCCCCTACCCCTGCTCCCAGCAGCTGCCTGAGCTCAGGAGCTCTGTGCTCCTTGGGAAGGGGTCCAGCCCACTGAGATGAGTTAAACCCCCCAGCTTGTGCAATCCATGTCTGGGTGTAAGTGACACCCCTCACTGTGCCAGGTCTTTGACCTGGGAGGAATTGCTTGTGCTGGCAGAGTGCTCTGGGCTGCACCAGCCATCCGACTATGGGGGCAACCTGCTGTGGAGGGAGCCCATGGCAAGCTCAGTGCCATGCTGGAAGGGCTCCTTTGAGCACCCCTCTCTGGTGAGGCCACATGATACTTGTGAGGTCCACACAACACTTGTGAGGTCCACATGATCCACCTGCCCCACAGCATGAGATGGGCATTTCTGGGGGAGGATGCTGGAGCAGAGCACCCCCCGGGCTGGCTGCTTCCAGGGTGCGATATGGTCTTGGCTCGGTCCCTTGTGCCAAGACCTGTGCTCACCAGCACATCCCACCATGCCAGAGCAGGTGAACACGGTTGTGGTTTGGATGAGCACCCTAACTCACAGCAGGGCTGTTCTGGGATTCTACTGGCCACCCAGGATGGTAGGAAGAGGATCTATGGAGGGGGAAAGGGAACAATAAAGAAGGGAGAAAAAGCCCCCAAAAACATACAGGGAGGAAATAACCAGAGCAGGTGGCAGAGGAAAGGGAGAGAAGCAGGGAGAAGAGGACGAAAGGAAAGATCAGGGTTCTCCTGTCAGCCCTTCAAAGGGCGGGTGTAAAAGGATCTCAAAAGGAGTGGAGGCAGGTCATGCCAGCCTGCAGCCTGGACAAAGGAGATGATGACAAGCAGCTATTTTAGCTGATGGCCTGCAGCCATCTCGCCTGGGGCGGTGCGCTCATCAAGTCTCTTAAGCTAAGCAAAATTTGGCCTTGGATCGGGAGTTGGGTGGGAAAGCCAAGGCAGCAGGATGAAGGGCTGGTCCCTGAGTGGTGCCATGAATTAGCAGGGTGCCCAGATGTGGGGCTATGGAGCGCTGCCCCCTCCGAGGGGTTCACCTTTCATACGAGGTGTTTGATGCAGCTTTGCTGCTGGAGAATTATCTGGCTAATCTTGCAAGGATGGGAACACGAGCCACAGTGTTGTGACCCAGCATGGGGAACTCAGCAGGCACCCGGGGGGGATGCTCCAGGAGTCGGGGTGCCTGGGGACTGTCTGCTTGCCCACCGATGAACGAGGCTTATGTGGGACTGCTGGTTTCTGAAGGGGCACCTTTCTCCTTTGATAAAATGGAAAATGAATCAGGTCCATGGTTTTACTGAGATGCAGAACTCACACCTGCTCATGAGGTGCCTTGGGAACCAGTATGGAGAAAAGATGCTTTTCAACATATTTTATTTTTCTTTCTTTTTGTATTTTTTGTGGTGGCCAAGGGCTGTGGGGGAGCCAGGCACGTTGGGAGCTGCTGGAGCACCCTGCTGTGCTGCACAGCAGGAAGCTGTTCGGAAATACAACCAGTAAATACCTGAGTATCTCTTCTGAAATGTCTCACTGTTGTCTTCAAGGGACCATGGGAAGATGGCGCATCTGTTAAAAGGATGCAGGACTCAATCCATAAAACACCTGCTTTACTTAAAGTATAAGCATAAACTCCTGGAAAGATGGAGAGATTTAAACACATGCTTGGAGTGAAGCCTGGCTGTCAGCATGCTTGTTGAATCAGGATGTAATCTGTTACATAAACATCAAAACTGGCTTGCAAACATGGCTGCTTTAAATTCATCACCCAAATTCACATGTAGGCACCTTTCTGGATATCTCCGTAGCTGGAGTAGTGCTGCTGGGTCATGGGAAGCTGTCATTTATAGAAGCCAGACCCTAAGCCATGCCAGGCAAGTGTGGAGCAAACTCAAGAATCTCACACATTATTTGAATTGAGACATCATTGACAGAGACAAAAAAAAAATCCCACCCAAAGCTTCTAAATCCACTAAGCTTTAAAATGCCAGGAGGAAATGGCCAAGGGAATTACACCCAGGATGAACTTGGCCCTGCTGCTCCTTCAGCAGTAATCCCTGAGGCAATGTTGAGTCTAGCATCTCCTCTGGCGTTTTTATCCTATTTCATTCATTCTATTTATTCCTGATCCTGTTAACTTTATCCTATTGATTCAAATGCATTTTCATACTCCCTTATGGTCCCCTTTTGCATCACTCTCAGCTTTTAGGCAAACAGGATGGGCTCTTTCTGTCCTGGGAAAAACTACCGTTAGCCTGGGAGCACACTTATCCCAAACTCCCCTCCCAGGTCTAGGAGACTGGGGTTTATTTATTTATCTTTGTTAGACAAATAGCTTCATTTTCACGCAAAATAGGATGTGCTTCTGAATGCGTAACGGAAAAGGTCAAAGGGTTTTAGCCATGCAAAGGGCAAAATCTGAGCCTGTTGAAGTGATGTTGGTGCAGTTCAGAGTGTCTCTGCGGTTGGAGCCATCCCTAAAAGCTGCAAAAATACCATGAGGAGGAGATTAACGTACCTGCCAGCCAGCAGGTATGTTCAAGCCTTCCACTGCAGAGAGGTCCCAATGTTACTGCTTCCTTCTGCTTTGTGTTGGCCATTGGTACAGATTTGGAAGTCAAATCTCTTGGATACATTTGATTTTGCTTTGGCTTGTTTATGAAAAGATCTTTGGTATTTAGATGGACCTGCAGCTGAACCCTGAGCACCTCCAATGCTCAGTGAGATACTCTGGTGTGGGTTTGGGCATTTGAACACCTTTTTTTTTTGGTGATGGTCAAAGGGGAAGGGTGATAGAGAGGTATGGGTGTCTGAAACGGAGGTTTTATGCATCCAGATTCCTCACCAGTTAGTTTCTGCCCTGGTACAGCCAAAGACCTGTCTCGGGTGGAACTGCAGATGTCCCGTGCTATGGGACTGGGAGAACCGGGCAAGCAGGGAATTTGGCTTCTGAAAGAATCATTCTTTTTAACAGTGCTTTCCCCAGACAAGCCACCTCTACTCTGAGTGACCTGTGGATATTTGACAAGCAGGTCCCAGTGGATCTAGACCTGGGAGCAATGGGTGCCTGTGGCTTGGACTGCTCAGGTCTCATCACCCCCAAATTTTCTTTCAAGTAAAATTTGCAGGAGCCCAAACCCCCATGTTTTCCAGATTGTCCCTCTGGCTGCGCTCTTTTGAGCTAAAGACCTGTCCTGCGGCACGTACATCCCGGCTGGAAAGAGGAATAAAAGACCTTGCCGTAAATAAATACGAAACCCCAAATGGCATGCACAGCGCCTCGTTCAAAGCACTCGGCCCGTTTGAAATCAGCAGCCCCATAAAATCCAAATGGGTTCAGAAACACTTGGAGTCACGGGGTCTCTCTACATGAAGGGCCCGGCTCAGCGGCTGCCCCTCGCTGGGGTATCAGGGCTCATTCCTTGAGCTGGCGAGGCTCCACCGTTCCCCACCTTGTAACTCGGGGCTGCATCTCGGGACACGTAAATCAGAGCCTTCGCCCTTCGCCGTGGCTCTCGGCGGTGGGGTCAGGGGTCATGAGCTCACCTCACAAAATAATCCAGGGCGATCAGGAAGTGTTTCTCATTTGATGAATTAGGTGTATAAAATCCATGAAGGGCTCACGAACGGACAGACCTTTTCCTTTCTTCATGGGGATAATATTTCATGATTTGGGGAGGAAAGAGTGCAAAGGGAGGGGGGAAATAATTAGTAATTTGTGATTAACTCTTTTCACGGGTATTTTGTTTCTTTGTTCTCTGATGCCGCCTGGAGCCATTTAAAAAATGACTTAACGACAACAACCAAACTAATCGCTCTTTGTAACTAATGGCTGTGTCAGAACTTGGAAATCAAACCAAAGGGTCTTGGAAGAAGTTGCAAGGGAGATGTCGAGCACAGGAGAGGGGGTGGAGAGGAATTCCCTCCCTGGTATCAGATGGATGCTCAGAAAGGGCCCTGAGATCTGCAGTGATAAAAGGAAAGACAGAAAACCTCCCTAGAAAGCTGAGGGCTATTCTTGCTGATCTGAGCTGATTAGGCTGCCTGTGATGTACCCCTTCCTCTCCCCATGGGCAAAAGGTTTCATTCAGTCACGCCTGGGACCAAAGTCCTCCAAGATCTCCACTTTGTCTCTTTGCCCGATGCATTGCTTAAGATCATAGAATCGTGGAATCATAGAATCATTTAGGTTGGAAAAGACCCTCAAGATCATCAAGTCCAACTGTAAAGCTAACGCTGCCAAGTTCACCACTAAACTGTGTCCCTAAGCACCACATCTACACATCTTTTAAGTACCTACAGGGATGGTGACTCCAACCACTTCCCTGGGCAGCCTGTTCCAATGCTTGACAACCCTTTTGATGAAGAAATTTTTCCTAATACCCAATCTAAACCTCTCCTGGTGCAACTTGAGGCTGTTTCCTCTTGTTCTATCACTTGTTACCTGGGAAAAGAGACTGACATCCACAGATAATTGGATCCTTTGAATTTTGGCTTTGGGTAGTCAGGGAGATTCCCAGTGGGAACAGGAGGGATTTGATGGAGCTCTGGTGCTGTCTCCCAAGATGAGTTCACCTTCATAAGTGGCTCGGAGTCCTCTTTCCATGTAGATCTGTTGCATGAATCAAAGAGTGAGCAACACTGCCTGCCTCTGGCTTCCCTGAGTTTGACTTTTGCTGCAGGTTGGGGAGGTGTCTCTGGCTGTCAGAAGGTGAGATCCAAGGAGCGCAGGTGCTGGCAAGCACAGAGGGACAGGGTCCAGGGTGACGTCTTCTTTCAGTTATGAAGGCCACCAACCAGCAGTGTGTGTAAAGCAGGCTACCAGCAAGCAACTGGGACCCAAAGCCTTGTGGTCTCTAATTGGGTCACATATAAAATAGAGCTTCACATTGAAAGCCTTTTGGAGCTATGATTTAGAAAGGCAAATCCATTCTGGTATCTGATTATGACACTGACATTAAAAGCACCGGGAACCTCTAATCGATGGAGGTTAATTTATTTAGACCGTAAAACAGGAATTAATTTGAAAGGGGCTGTGGTGGAGCAGCAGCTGAGACTCCAACCATCCCTTGTGTGGTGCTGGCGGGGTGACAGGGACGTGTTGGCCAAACTGAAGGTGAAGACCACAGCTCTCGCAACCAGGAATCTGTCCGTCTGCCTATCCCCTCTCTCAGCCCTGTGCTGACTGCAGGCTGGGGAGATCTTATTACAGAAAGGTGAGAAGTTGAATCACAGATGAGGGTTATCTTTGATAAGCCCTGCGGTGGCGACTGTCCCTACTTGGGCAGATCAGGCCCTGGAAGTATGGTGAAAACAGAGTCCAATTTTCTGAAATGTTGCCATCCTTTCTGTGAATTCTCCTTGTTCTGAGCACACAGCTGGCATGGCTCAGTCCTCCAGCAGGTACTGATATGCATTGTGCCCATCCCGGAGACCCCTTGAGTAGAAATGGCCAAAGATCTTCAGGCCAGGAGGGGTCTGGACACAAAGGGTCACAGCAGGTGAGAGCAGCTCTGATCGGCTGGCCCAGAGCAGTGAATTTCAGGTCCCAGCTCCTGCCTAGGGGAGTGCTGAAGTGGAAGAGATTTCCTTAGCCCGTCACTTTTGTTTTCCTTGGTTATTGTTTAAAATGCAGAGATTATGAGGTCAAACTCTCCCAGCCAATATTTTTCCTAATGAAAAATGTAGTAGGGTACGAGTCAGTGATCGAATCTATACGTTGAGTGTTCCACACTACAGTGATTTCCACAGACAGAACTTCAATAAATCTTGTTTTCAGAGAAATTATATGAGGCCGATGCTCTATTTTTGCCAGTTTAAGATCACTTTTCCCCTCTGCTGTGCTCTGTCCAAGTGGAACTTTCCTCCAGCTGAGCCGAGTCTTTGCTACAGCAACGCGACAGATCCTGACGGCTGCAGCATGAGGAGGGCAGGGGTATGAAGGTGGCCCCCAAGGTCCCTTTGTGGTCACCCCACATGGTTGTGTGCTTTTGGAGGTCCCTTTTCCAAAGATGCCACAGACCCTCTTTAGACTTAACAGCAGTGTTGCCCCTCAATTTTCCAACCTGAGGCATTTTGCCTGAGTGCTGACAACCCTGGGTACATTGCCTTTCCCATGGGGAGAGATCGCAGGCATAGGATACACATGGGTAGCACTGGTCCTGCTACAGATTGTGTGGGAGACCCATCACTGAGCTGTATTTGATGAGGGACATGTACCTTTGTCCTTCCACCAGGCACAGTTCTGCCTCTTGTCCATAATATTTAATGCTAGAACTGCCATGGCCTCAGTCAGCGCCCCGCTGTGCTGTGTGTGATCCGATGGCAGCCCTGCCACCCTGCATGTGCATGCCTGCAAATGCCCTTGGAATACTAATGGTACCATTGGATGTACGGGAAAGTCCTTCAACATGTTCTCTCCTTTGCAGCTTAGGAACTTGCTTCTGATTTCCAGCCTGGTTTGGTGATGCTCGTCGGGTAGGCAGACGTGTGGGGGCCAGCGTGCTCCCCATATTGACTGCCCCACAGTCGAACATCTCCACCCGCTCGGTGGATTCAGCGACAGCCCATGTACAACAGTATTTCACAGTCTGTCCATAGGATCAATATGACATTTCCATTCGTCATTAAATATGTCTTCTTTACTTTGTGCTGCATAAATCAACCTTTCAAACGTGGCTCCTGGAGTGAAGAGTTGCTCTTGGAGACTACTGACCAAAACAGGGGCTTTTCCTTGTGGTTTCAGCATTCTCACACTCTGCTGACATAAATGCTGTAAACTTTGGGAAGAAGCATGGAAATTCTGTGCCTCTTTCAGGTGTTGGGAGAGGCTCAGCCTTCGTGCTGCCCCTGTGTTCTCTGCCACGCTGCTTGATGCAGGAGGTAACATGCTGGAATAGTTTGTGCTTGCCCCAGGGGTTGGGAAGGTACAAAGATCACTGGTCCTGGGTTGTGCTGGATTTTGTAGCCTCAGACTGATCCCAGACCAGCTTGGTGTGAGCAAGGTCAAGTGCAAAGGCACTGGCTCAGGCCATCCCCCGAAGTGCTGTCGGTCCATACGGGGCAGGAGCTTCCAGTGTGGCAGGGAGAGGGCAATCACTGTGCTGGGATGAGCTACTCTGTCCTCTGGAGAGGAACCAGGAGCTGTGGAGGTGGCTACCTCCCCAGACAGGCACAAGTCTTGCTCCAACGCACACCCAGAGAGGGCTAGGGCAGGCTGGAAACATGGCCCCTTTCTCACCTCCCCCATTACGTGTGACCCTGGAGAAGCTGCTCTTTGCTCATGTGCTTCTCCTACAAAGACTGATGTCCAGTCCACATGTCTGCCTGCACAGCTATGACTCCCATAGTGATGGGAGAGTGCAGGACTGACTGGGCTTGCTGTCCTGAGATGGTGGGACATCAAAAACAAAAGCATCCCATCCCTCCCATGGTGATACACAGGCCTTGCTCAGCAGACGCAAGGATGGTGGATGTATAGGATCCATAGGATGCCTGGGCAGAAAGGCACATTCAGATCTCCTTGCAGCCAGCCACAGCCCCTGGTGGCAGTGGAGACAAAGGGAAGGACTCAAAGGGTGTGCACAAAGCTGCCTCTGCAGCACGCTCCGATCTCCCCTGCAAAGAGCGGGCACTGACCCGCGCCCTCCCCGTGCTCTGGCTTTTCGTCAGCTGGCTCCCTTGTCCCTGCTGTACACACACACACGTTTTAGCACTGTCTGCAAAGCAGTTTGGGAATCGATATTGCAATTGTGTTGTAAGTGAATTAGTTATAGATCAGCTTGGGGTAGGATTAGCTTATAGATCAGCAGGCTGGCAGGTTGCAGGGAAGGAGCACAGGCAGACATGCACGCACGCACATCCCCCGGCATGCCGCTCTGCTGATGGCCAGCAAGAGGAGGAGAGTGAGCCAGGACTCTGAGGGCCTGCGACTGCTGCCTGCGAAGCACTGCTGTACACAGGCACTGTGTGCAGGTGAATGCTTAACTCCTGGGTTTTGCAGTGCCTGGAGCAGCAGGGCAAGGAATAGCAGAGGTAATGCCATACCCCAGATCTTGAGTCTGCAGATGTGGCATGAAAACCCATCAGCTGGCTCCGTACAGCCCTGGCCCTGTGGCTTGCATCCTTCCTGTGAACACTCACACCTCTGCCAGGGAGCTATCGTGGGCTTTTATCCCAACAGCTTTGCCAAAAAGTGCGCAAAAAATCCCCAAATGCAAGCCAGTCCTCACAGATTCCCTTTTACCTTTTCTTAGAGATTGAAATAAACTGCTCTTTTCTAGTTCCCATCTGCAGACCCTGTGATGTGACCCTTTTAGCGACCTCAGATGAAAAAAGTCTCCCCACACAGGGATGGGGAAATTGGGGCATAGAATAATAAGCTGCCTGCTGCAGCCAAAGCGGCTGATTCAATGCATCCACCCAGGCTCTCAGCACCAGTCCATACGCGGCCAGCCGTGGACCCCACTTTCTTCTGGTGTGCTGCCCACTTCTTAAAGTCCCATTGAGTTCCTTGTCACAACTCCAGGATATTCTGGCTTCTAAAATTAGTCCAGCACTTGGGTCCATGCTCAGGGGGTTTCCCTTTAAATAATCCCCCTGCTACCCCTCCTGCTTTTGCTTTGACTGAGCATGCTGCAAAAACAACTTGCTTCTAAAATAAGCATCATCTCTAACTCCCAGTTTAAACCTGAGTAGCCGTGCATGACATAGCAGGGTTGGGATGGCAGCTGTGCCATCTCTCTGGCCGCCTTTCACTGCAACGGCACCTGGAGTGGCTGGAGCGAGGGCTCGCATGGGTTAGGGCTGTGTGGGCTTCAAAGGGGACCAGAGGCTCTGCTGGGAGTGGAGGGTGATGGTGGGGCGTGGGGGCAGGCATCCCCCCTCGTGGTACCCACCTCCGGACAGCCTGTCTTCTCTGAAGAGCACGTTTGACATCAGGACATGGTCATTTGACGAGATGAAATACCTCCGAGGAATGACAGCCCTCTGGGCAAGGGATAGCAAAGTGACTTTTCCCTGGCACCTTGTGCTGACTTTCCTAAGTAACCCTGTCTCCAGCTCCCTTCTCTTTATGTTGAACCATTTTTCAGCTGTGGGGCCAGGTTGCTGGAGCTCAGTTTACACCCACTGGATGTGAGCTGGGGCCAAATCCTAAGCTCAGCTTCACAGCCATAAATCTGGAGTAGTTCCACCAAAGTCAGGGGAGTTAATGCCAGATTTACACCCAGTGGCACTGAGGTGGGACCTGGAGCCTCTGACTTCAGGCACAAAGAGGGTAAAGGCAGGCTATAGGGGATTTACCCTGGCAGGTTGCAGCGCTTGACCCCCAGCAGTGCATCTGTGCCTGAGTATCCCATGGTTGGAGTTATTAGAGCAAGCCCTCTCTCTATTATTTGATATAATTTACTGCTGTCCCATTGGGTTCCCCTCACTCTGTGCTCCGTGAAACCGAGTGGAACTAACCCGAATAGGAGGATTACGGGCTCCAAATGGAAACGGTCGCACCAAGCCGCCAAGCGGAGCGCCTTGTGCTGAGCAAAGAGGGTGGCTGACAGCCTCAATGACATGCCAGCACTTAAAATGCTGATGATGGATGAATGTCATCCTGCTGGGAAGGGAAGGGGGGTAGGGAAGAGAGGGGACTGGGGGGGGCAGGGAGGGGAGGGAATCCGGCCCAGAGGAGCCAGGGAAGAAGAGCTGGCACCAGAGTTGACGTCTGCACTGATCCTCGTCCGTGGGCTGTGATTCATGGGGAGAAAAGAGGGCTGAGCTCCTGCCCGTGGGCCCCACCGCTTTCTGCACGCTGGATTGAAATTTGACTGCTCTTGGCAGCAATCTTGCCCACAGCACAGGCACACGCACAGATGTATATATTTATATATGCACACATAGAACACATAGGAAGAATGTTTAACAGATATGTGTGTAAATGTGTGTATATATATACATTTATATGTATAAACATCTCCCCTTGACACACATGCACAAACATATGAGATTGCCTACAAGACACTTCATTAAAGGCCATTGTCCCCACTTTTCACCGTATATTATATTTCATCCACAAATCACATCTACTAAATGACTTTAAAGGTTTTCTGTTGGGTTTTTTTGTATTCCCCAGATGTCAGAGGATGTCAGTGAGATGGCTGCATTACTCAGAATATTGCGGGTATGTCTCCAGAGTACCCGGGCAGGGGATTTCTCTCTCTCTGTCTCCTATTGTATTCCTGACAGCAAAGTAATCTGCTTGTATAGATTCTGGCAACAAGAACAACACAAAATCTGGCTGCTTGACAGTGTTGCATTTTTAACTCAAGGTTGAACAACTTCAGTCTGGAGACCTCCGGGATTCCTGTTCCAGGCTTGTTCGCTCCTGGGATTTGCTCCAGTGTTTGGTGACTGTAGATGGGACCATGCTGGTGCCTTCCTCAGCATGAGGGCTTGCGAAAGGGGCCCTACTGCGGGCGGTGCTCTGGGCTTAGGGCAGAGCAAGGGCCTTCCTCCGAGCAGGGTCCCACACTGCACCATGGCCCCTTTCTGCTCAGGATCCCATACTGCAGGTGTAGCATCCCATGTGCCCCCCCCCCCCCCCCCCGGCTGCTCCCAGAGGAAGAAGTCCTGGAATGGCCGAAAGTCCATAGTTATTCTGCAAAGACATGAGGGCAAGCCAGGGGGAGAAGGATCCTGTGCCTAAACGTGCCTGTAAGAAGAGCATGTGTTCTCCAGGTGCATGAGCAAATCGATGCTCTGGCAGCTGGTGTCCGGTCAGGCAGCTGACGCACCGGAAAATGAAGGAAAATCCATCTCGGTGTGTGCTAGCTGTGGTTCTGCAAAGCAAAGGGAGTAAAAGAGAGGGCTAAGCTTGGGAAGAGAGCCTGTAGGGGCAGCTCTAGAAGAGGGAAGAGAGCCTGTAGGGGCAGCTCTAGGAGAGGAGCCCTGTTTGGGGCTGATCGCGGCCCCGGGGAGAGGCCGCTGCGCCAGCATTTCGGCAGGCGGCGCTCCCTGCCCTCGCTCGGCTCTGACCCCAGCACCCCCGAGATTAATCCTGTCACCCACCTCCGATAGCAGCTGCTTAACCGCGCACAGCAACCCTGCGCAGCAGTTTCAGCAAGAGAGCGAAGAAGCCTGTATCCAATTGAAACTGCAGGGGGGATTTAGGGAGGCAGAAGGTAATTTCCCGAGCTGGAATATGGCCAGGATATAAGGACTAATGTCCTGGCTCTTGGGGAAACAGTCATGGGATCTTTGCTCGCTGAGAGTCATCCTGATCTCTGTTTTAAGTCAGATCTGGAAAAAAGGAAAATAAGACAAAGGGAATAACCCTTCCAAGAAGCCAGGGCTTCGGGGCACCGCTTAAAGCTGCCTTCACCACAGGGAAGATCTTCCTGGATGCAAACTGCTGGGCACCCCAGACAAGAAGGCCTGGCAGCCACTCCATCCCCTTGCGTGGGTGCTCTGTGCCTGGGGCTCCCCTGTTCACCCAGATGAGGCCGAGGAGTGCCCTGGCTCCCAGGAGGGAAGCAGGTTGCTAATGTCCATCACTAGCATCACATAAAATATTGCTGTAACCTGGTCATGTCTTTGTGCCAGTGCTTCCCTCTGCTGGGAGATACCAGGGAGGCTCAGACAGGTCCCACGGCAAAGGGGATTTGGGGATAGAGGGCTGTGTGCTGCACCAAGCATCCACGCTGCAGCTGTTTTCTGCTAGGAAATACTTGTTGGTTGTGTCCAAGAATGATCCCAGCAGAAAGATAACCTGCTGCAGAAACATGATGAAGGCTAGGAGCATGGTCACGCAGTCCAGCCTGTCTTTTTTGACACCTTTGCAGGCTCAGACCAGTTGTGAAAATGTGGTTATGAGGGGATGGGCTGTGCTTGTTCCGTTGCTTCTCCAGGCTGCTGCACTCAGGACTGACCCTTGGAGGCACCGTGATCCCACAGAGGGAGGTGGCTCAGCCCTCCGGATAATCTGGTCTGAGATGCGAATACCCCAGATTAGTTGTCTGGGAAGGTCTAAACTGGTGATCTGGGCAAGGGGTGGGGAACGAGAGCTGGCTTAGCACTGTAGGGGCAGCCTGACAGCATCCCTCCTGTGGGAAGGAGAGAAAAGGTCTGCTTCAAAATTTAAAACACTTGGAAACAACACTGGAAGCCCCTAGGTTAGGAATTACTGCTATTCCTAGCATGGCTAGAAAACCTTGAATGTAATCTATAGGATAGTGTCTCTTTAATCAGCATCTGCAGCAAGTTAATAGCTAGTGCTCTCCTCACCTTTACAAGTGATCCTTTCAGGCCATTTTTTTCCTTATGGCTGGGCTCCCTGCGATCTGCCTGCTGGCTGGCAGTGACTCTCCATGTCGTCCCCTTGTCTGTCGCCGCGGCAGGGCAGGGGATAACAAGCAGCAGCCCATCTCACTGCCCCATACATCACAGCTGAGATCTGTATTCTGACAGTTGCATTTTGTCTCCCACTTTCCGAGCAATGTGCCCTCAGAAAGTCAGGAGACGAAAGTATCCTCGGGTTTGATTGAAGACCCAGGGCAGGCAGACGCATCCTCCAGACCACCTCGGGAGATCTGGCTGCTGTGAGTTGTTGTCCTCCTAAATCCTATCAAGAGAGAGCAGGAAAGCTGCCAGAGCTTTGCTATGCTGTGTGGTTTTGCTCCTCGCCCGTTCCTCCAACCTGGTTCCTGCCTGCTGGCAGCCAGGAATGAAACCAGCCGAGCCCTAATATTAACAAGCCCTGACCATTGCACTGTGCTTAATTGGGTTTGCATGTATAGCAAGAAGTTCAGAGTGGGAAAAAGGGTTTGCTGTTGGGAAGTCCCCAGCAGGCTGCTCTGACTGTATCCCTGGAGTTTAAATCCCCTGAGTGTTAGGACTGAGATGCCCATCCTGTCATGGGATGCCTCAGCAAGCTGGGTTTGTCTCATATATGAGGATGAGCTCTCCCAGCCCTGTGGACAGGCTGGGACCTCACACATTTGCAGCCCAGCTCTGTGTCCCCTCTCTCAGTCTAGCCTCTGAAACCTATGCATGGGGTCCTGGGGCGGGAGCAAGGGCAAGGGCAGGATCTTTGCTGCAGCTAGGGTTGCTCCTTCTCCCATCCATCCTTGAGTTCCCAGAAGAGGCAGAAGCTGAAGTTTGCTCACAGGTAGTTAGGGCTGGGTCTCTGCAGTGAGACTGGCTCAGTGGGCACTGGCTGCCCTGTACCTGTCTGCAGGGCTCAGGCAGGTTTGAAGGCTGGGACAAGAGGTTGTGGCTGAGGTGACCAGGAGACACCGCTGTGAACATGGCTGGAAAACCATAGCCACCCTTCACGTGAGGCCAGCGGGGAGCCACGGCATGGGTTTGGAGGAAGCAGGGACATTTTCAAGACGAGAAGGAAAGCAAAGAACCTTCCAGGACTCGCATGTTGCTGATGCAGTGATGTGCCCCTGTGCAGTGATTCCCCAGCAACCACAGCCTGCCCTTGCCACACAGAGAAAGACCATTTTAACCGTTATTAATAATGCTTTTGGTGGCAGCCTCGTGCATTCTCATGCCTCGCTGTGCCACGTGTGGCACAGAGCCTCCCCAAGGGACCAGCTCTGTGCTGCACTGATGGGCAGAGAAACCAGCTCTCAGTCTTCTCATCGTCCCTCTGAGGAAACGGTGGCTCCACCGCGCTCAGTGGGAGACGGTGTGCGCACGTGTGTGAGAGCAGGACTGGATCAGCCGCTTGCAATTCTCCAAGGGTCCTGGGCATTCGCAAAGGCAGCTCTGTCAATCAATAAAAAGCAATCACAATAATGAAGTATCAAGTAGGAAGAAAAGATTTCAAGCTCTACATTGCTGGGGGATTGGGGGTTTTCTTTAAATGAGGCAAGAGAAGCTGGGAACACAGAGCCCCCAGCAGGGATGACAAATCTGCTTCTTTTGCATGGGGAAGTGGCAGGACCACAACCCCTCTGACCAGATCCGATGACAAGGGAAAGGCTGTGAGGGGACCCCATTTCTGCAGACACAAAGGACAAGCCGGTGGCGGCAACTTTCTCTCTGAAAAGTCACGTTTACCAGGAGAGGCTGTGAAATCCAAGCCGTTCCCAAGAGCTCGTTCCCTTCCCACCCCCCCAAGTCTGGGGAAGGGAGTTGTTCTAATTTTGTTTTTATTATCATTATTCCCTCCTGGGTGAGTGCTGGGAAAGTGGTGAATTTTGCAGCTGCCCGAGAGTCAGTGGGAAGGGGGATGTGAGGGATGCATGCCAGAGCAGGGTCTCTTCTCACCTTCTCCCTGGCTTCCCACGGGACCAGGCATGACTGAAACCAAAGGATCTCCTGTGGTCTCTCCCCTCCATCTCAGTCAATTCCACCCACCCCATCTCCCTCTGAGTAGGACCCATGGGGTGGCCTGTGGCATGCAAAGGCAGCAGTGCCACCAAGCACGTGCCACTGCTCTGGCTGCATTGGCAAAGGGTTGGGGAAAGCTATTTATCACAGTAGGCTTTTAAAAACTGAGTCACGAGCCTTCTTACACCAGAAGGGGAGTTGCTGTGGACTTTGGTTAGCAAGGCTGGTTAGAGATGGGGAGCTCCCTCCAGACAGCACTTGCCAAACTGCCCCATCTTCCAGAGGCAAGGCAGGTCCTAATAGGGCTTTTTTAGTGCTGAGGCAGGTCACTCAAATCATCTTCTCTAATTAAGCCTCCCACAAACTGCAGCAGTCTTTACCTGCGGCCGTGTGGTCTCCAATAGGGCAAAACTCTTTTCTGCCATAGCAACATCAATTTAAAAAAAAAAAAAAAAAAATCAATGAGATCTCTACCTGGCAACCAAAATCTCCACTGATCCATGGCGATAAGGGCTGGATGTGATTGCACGTGGTCTGGGAAGGCCTGAGACAGGGTCTGGGACTGCTGTGAAGGCACATAAGTCAGTCACACTCCGTTCCATGTCTGTGATGCCAGCTTGTGAGAATTTTTAAGCAGTGCTTTACAGATATGAACTAATTATGGCCATAACCCAGGCAGGTCAATAAGGTAGAGATACAGGGGCACATCCATTGCCCCTTTTGCAGAGGGGAGATGCTCAGCGTCACTAAGCCTGGCCATTCCTGCAGGGCAGCTGTGGTCCCAGCGCCAGCTTCACCTCTTGCCTCTCGTCCCTCCTCCACCTTGTGCTCACTCCCTTTGCTTTGATTGTACTGATTGCCAGAGAAATGCCCAGCACAGACATGCCAGGTCCTGATGGCCTGTGTAGTTACTGATAGCATGAACTATTGCAGTGGCAGCGGGTGGATGGGATACAAACAGCCACGGGCTGTGGGTACCTCGCTGGTGTCTCCTGCGTAGATAACATTGTCTTGCAGTATAGCTCACACTGCAGCTCAGAGAGCAGGATACAGAGAACAAAATCCCCTAATTTATTTGATATCCTAGTGGAGTTGCTTCTTTAACCAGGTGGCAGCACCTTGGGCTTCAGTGCTGCAGGCACTGGGTCCAAGGCAAGCTGCTCCAGCTGGGCACTGGCTGCAGCTCTTCCTCTGGCCATGACCTTGCGGCTCAGCCCAGGGAGCCTTCGCACCCTTCTGCCTTGAGTCCTGTCTCTCTGTCAGCAAAGACCCTGGCCCAGAGACAGGGCCAGCAGCTCTTCCCATCCTCTGTGGGCTTTGTCCTTGCTGGGGAGATGCAGATGTGGAGGGAGAGGTACCCTCTGGGCAGGATGGGCACAGCTGAACAGGTGCTGCCTGGAAGGCATCTGCTTGCCTTTCTAGGGGAGGGAACAAGACAGCAAATGCCACCAAATTCCTGCTTTCCCAGCATGGAAGGAGCATTTGCTATTGCTGGTCACCTTTGTCAAATGAAAGCAATGGTGCTGGTGCCGGAGCCGGCTGATCTTCCAGGAGGGGGACTGAGCCAAGAACAGCCCTGGTTTTGTGTAGGGTCCTCCCTTCCAGCCCAGCAAACAGCCTCCAGCTCAGGCCATGGGAAATGGGAGGAATAAAAGAGGACAGATTTATTCCATGAAATTAATGGAGTGACACTGGGTGTTAATAGCCTATTTACCAACATCACCTCCTCTGTCTTTCACTTAGCCGGGGAAACTGCTTCCTACCCTCAGCTGTGCCCATCGCGCTTTCCCCCCCATTTATTTCAGACTCCCAAGGAAGGGCCCCGCTCTAAGGGGAACAGGAGGAGAACCCCAGAGCCAGAGCCCCCCAGCAGACCTGACTCAGCTTACCTGAGGGTCTCAAGCCCATGTGCACTCCCTCCCACCTTGTCTATATGCGCTGGCAGGAAAGATGAAGTTGAACAAACCACTTACTCGCCAAGTGGATTAGCCAAATTGTGTTAAGCCCCCGCAGGGACGTCCTTGTTCACAGCCTTCATTTGATTTCTCTTTCAAAAGCCCACCAAGCTGAATGTGATTATGGCCTCTTAATCCTGCCCGCACGTGTCCACGTGGGGTTAATGCAGCATAATAGATGCCCTTTACAAGTGCACGCTGGTGACCATTCCTGCGTGGCTAAACCCTCAAGCCCAGATGTTCAGCAGACGTAAACCCAATGCACAGAATCTGGGTGCTACTGCCTGGCCAAAGAGCTGCTCTCACAGCTAAAATATGGAGGGGAAATTCCATCTTCCCAAGGCTGAGCAGCAAATCTGCGTCAGAAGCAAGAACCGCTGTTGGCACTCAGCTCCAGATCGGTTCAACTCCTGCAGCACTGAACATCCTCGGCAGGTCCAGCTTGTGATCAGAAGGTTTTTTCCTGGAGGTTAGGACGTGGTACCTGAGTCCTGGCTCCATCAGAAGTGCTGCCCTCCTGGTCTGATCCCCACCTGGCAGCATCTGCAAGCCTCTGCCCAGAGGTGGCTCTGCTGATGGGCAGGTTTGCTTTTAAAAAAGCATCTCTTTCCTAAGGCAGAAGCTACAACCAAAGTGTCACTGCAGCCAAACAGCAACACTGGAAATCCATAGAGCTGCTCGGCTAGTTATTGCAAAGCTGTCTGGCTCTGCCCAGCCAGGCATGGGAGACTGTGAAAGAGGGAAAAAATATTTACATCGGTTGCCTTTTATAAATAAGAAACTAAACTGATGCTGCCTTCAGGAAGGGAGAGATGCACAAGGCAGAGGGAGGCATTCCCCAAACCAATCTTTGCATCAGCCAGCACCTAAAAAGAAATCCAGGCCTTGGTGCGCCAGAGTTTGCTCTGGCCAGAGCACCTCTCCCTGTTTTCACAGAATAAACCACCAAAAGCCATTCACACCTACGCAGAAGTTTGCCACAGCACGATGTGCAAGGTGCTCCATTTAGGGAGGAAAACTGGCCATGGTTCAGTCCTATTATCAGCAAGAAAAACAATCGAAACCCTTGTCCAGAGACAAGGGGGATGAAACCATGGGGGGTAATTTCCATAACTCTTTCAGCCAGCACTCAACACACAAACTCTCTTTTCTCAAAGTCAGACCGCCTGCCAGGGGAGCAAATCCATTCTCCTGGTATCTCAGGACTGTATCACATAATCCCCTTAATAAAGCAATCAAGTTCCAGATTAAAAACAGCTAGATTTCTACCCCACTGAAAGGTTTTATCCAGAACATCACTAGTAGGAAACTTCCTTAAAATGTGCTGCTTTTTGTTGGACTGACCAAGAATAAAAAAACCCCACAACAAGTAAACGGTAAAACTGTTATTTCCCCATGGAAACTGTTGGTTTTGCCAGAATGATATTTTCCATTAAAAATGTTTTGCTGGAGAATTCTCAACAAGTCAGCCTGCTGCATCACTGATTTTAATCGAATACAGAAATTCTTGTTTTCTTTCATTCTTAAACTTATATTCAGAGGAAAGGATGGTTACAGATCTGTCTGCCTCCTTCACCAGCAATGTAATGTCACACACCAGGTGACATGTACAAGGAAAGATAGCTATGAAAACCTGACATGGTTCTTGCTACAGCCAGCGCTCCCCAGGCAGTGGCATAATCTCTCACAAGGCTGCCTCGGCTCTCAGAGCCCCCTCGATCTCCAGCTGTTTTTTTGGAGATGCTCATTTTCCTAAGCATAGCTCTAACAGTGAGGCTGTGCTGAATTCACAGATAATCAGTATCTAATTGGATTAGGAGCTGATAATATCTTTGACCTTTTTTAATAGCTTGTCTGGCCTGCCTTTCTGCAAGGCTGAGGCTTAATTTTAGGCAAGAGTTTTTTCCACAAGTGAAGCATGACCCTGTTAACCTCTGGATCAGGGAGGTGACCTCCCCTCTCCGAGCTGCTGTGGAGTTGTTGATGCACACACAGGCTTTCATACATGCATGCACATATCTGTGTACAAACACACTGAACCTACCTACAAGAAGTCAGATTCAGGATCTTATTTTCAGTTAGAGCTGGGCTGATGCAGAACTAAATCCTCACACAGGAATGGCGAGTCAAAGGAGCGTGAAGCTCCTGTGAAGTCAGTGTCCCTGCCGGTGTCAGCTGCACAAGTCATGTCCCCTCTTCATCCGTTCTTCCATATGCAATGTGGGGAAAATGAATCGCCAGTGTGACAGAGGGGCCAGAGATCAAGGCAGTGGGTGTTTGTGAGACAAAGGCAGAGGTACGCTCTTGTGATTATGTCTCGGTCTGGCTCACCTAGTCCCATCACTGTAGCTAAGCACATGCTCCCACACATGTGAGCAGGTTCATACACTGGCCAAACACAGCTGAGAGCAGAGACAGCATGCTTGAGTTGCACCTAGCTCACACCCATCACAAACATGCTGTGTGTGAACACAGAAATAAGATGACCACACCACAATCAGACAGACATCTACATGCAGAGCCGTGCTGATGTGAGCGCACTCCATGGACACAGAGGAATGCCTTCTTCCTGCTTGCCACAAGCACACGTGTACATCCACCCGTCCCCTTCACCTGTCCTGCCTGTCTGACATACCCTCTTTACTGAGACTTAACCAGGCACTTGGGGTCTCCCATTGCCCATCACCGCACTACTCTCCTTCACCTGCTGCTTGTTGTCCATCTCACACACATGCACATATTGACACCCTCCAGGACACAGGGCACCATAAAGTCCCTTGGTCCTTCCCCTCTTGAATACACACTTTCTTTCTCATATCCTCTCTCTGCTTGCACACCCACAACCTTCCTCCCTGCTGTCACTCACACAAATCCCTCCACATACTCCATAAAAATCCCCTGGCTATAGCAAGACTTTCAGCCCAGCTTTCACAACTCTTTCAGTAGGGACCCAACAGGCTGAATCCCAGGGCACTGGGATTTAAGGAGATGCAGGGAGCAGGAGGGGAGGGAAGGCTGCCTGATGAACAGCAGATGTTGGTGATCATTGGATGGAGCTGTTAATTCAACTGGAGTTTATCGAATAGCAATTAGGTGGGGCCTCATTACTGTAGCCAAGTGGCACAAAGATGTGCTGTAAAAACCCAGGGAATGGGGATGTGCACCGACAGAGTAACAGCACTGATGTGGTGTTTAGGATCAGGAGCAGTAAATTCTCTCACTTGCCCAGAGGTTGTTCTCCTGGGTGGTGCCAGCCAGAGCTTGGGCACCTGAGCCCAGCTCCTGGGCTTGTCTCAAGGTGGAAGGCTGCAGGTTCAGCAAGGGGTGGTGAATGTGTGTAGTCAGGAGAGCAGAGAATGGAAACAAAATAAAGGTCTGAAAAAAGTGGCTGTAATGAGGTGTGGGTAACAGCCTGGATAAGGTGGACAGGTCTCCAGCTCAGCCAGGGATGGGATGGAGGCAGGGCAAACAGGTGGAGGAATAATTTGGAGCTCTGTAAAATACATCCAGATGTCCCCACCTACCAGAGATGGGACAGGGTGTCTTGGCACTTTAGATATAACATTACCCCAAAACAAGCAGTGCAGGATCCCAGCAGGGCAGGTTTTCATTTCATGTGATAACCAGAGACCATGCATTTAATTGCTGCTTCTTTAGCAAGCTGAGGGTTGTGTCTCACACCTTTGCTGCACGGGGTGACCCTGATGCTGCTGGGGAGGAAAGTCAGTTCTCTGCTCCTGCTGAATGTGGGCATGAGCCCCACCAAGACTGTTTCTCAATAGACACAAAGGTGCCTGCATCAGTACAGCCTGAGTATTCAGGGTGGCTTGACCAATGCAGAGAGGGCAAGGGAGCTTTACCACCCCTCCACAGCCTGACTTCAGCCTTGCAATGTCCAGTGCAAAGGAGGATCCAAGGAGAGGTCAGAGATATCACAGAAAACTCCTGAGCAGAGCTTGCTCCTAACACAGGAGATGGTGGTACACACACACACACAGGCACAAAGACACTTTCACTCTCCTAATGTCCTGATTATATTTTGCTACTGTCTTGGGGGAAAAATCAAATGATCGAAGTTCAAACACAAACAAAAAATTTCTGTTAATGAACAAATCACCAAGCTAGACTGCAGCAGGAATTTGGAGGGTTAAAATGTTTGGGATTAATTAAGCCCTCACATCAGCTTCCATCCCCACAGCCCTGCTATTGCAGGAGGGATGTACTGGGAGTGTGTGATTCCATCAGCACAATGACACAGGAATGCTGGGGGGAAGGTGCTCAGCAAGGGAATGTTACATACATGTTTGGGATTGTGGGGTTGAAGATGGCTGTGGTCTGCAGACCTTGTGTGAGACAGCCTCGCACCTCTGCTCTGATTGGAGTGGCTGCGCTTCGCGGCTACTGGCGGCTTTGAGATCTTAAAAGAAAAACATAGTTTTTAAAAGCCGAAGGGATTTCGATCCCCTGTGGGCACAGGGCTTCCCTTTGCTGTGCCCTGCGTTGAATGTGACAGCAGCCATGCTCTGCTCAGCAGCCTGTGATTCCCACTGCCCGCTTACTGTGGATGAAGGGAGCGGTGGGTGTTGCATTGTGGTCTCAGAGGATGGTAGCTGTGGGGGCATTTTGCACGGGCCTCTAGCCCCATCTGAGTTTTTAATGTTTGAAATTGGGTGGGGCCCTTCATTTCCATGAATGGCTGATCTTTCTGCATTGGGGGGGAAAAAAAAAAGAGTGATGCTTTTAGCTTCTTCTCCCATCATTCCCAACCCACAAAACCACCAAGGGAAACCTCCCCATGCCATGAGGCCACCTGCCCAAATTCCATGTCCTGGCTTGGTAGAAGTCTATCCACCAAATATAGAATCATAGAATCATTAAGGTTGGAAAAGATCTCTGAGATTATCTAGTCCAACCATCAGCAACCACCAACCACCATATACCACTGGTGGATCATCTACTTGCTGGGTACTAGCAAAGTCTTCAAGACTTGAAACACTGCTGTATTTAGTGGTCCTAATGCTTAAGCCATCTGCATCCTATGCTCCTCTCACAGTCAACGGATCCAGTGTCCGAAAGAGTGCAAACAGCCTTCATTCATTAACAAGACCTGGCCTAGGCACTTCCAGCACAGTTCTACAAAGGTCTCCTTGGCAGGTTTCTTGTGCATCAAGAGCAGTGTTGCAACCCTTCGCATCAGAATAAGAGAGAAAATAAAGAAAACAACTCTTATGGACCTGCACATACACCAGGTCATTAGGTGCTTGAGACCATGAATCTGGGCATCTGTACGTAAAGAACGAGTGAAAAAGAAGGAGGGTGGTTACAAGAGTGGGTAGATTATGTCCTGGCAGATTAAAATAGCCTGCCTTGGAGGTGTCCTTCTGAGAGTGGATGACACTGGCTTAGCCTGCCTCACATGGGGTTTTTTTTTTGCTGGGTGCAAGCACAGCAAGGGAAATGACAACCGGAGCTCAGCCCACTACTGCTCCACGGCTTCACGCTATTCAAGCTATTGCACCCACCAAATTCTTCCCTGTCTTCCGGTTCATAGCAGTGCACTGTCTGGGCTATGTATAGCATCGGTCCCTTTGTAGTATCTGGTGTTTTCATTAAAGCCCTGACTCCTGGATTCTGTGATTACATGGGTGGCTCTGATTTTTTTCTGAGAAAAACAAACCTGTTAATAGCTCAAATGGCAGAAAGAAAAAAATAAGATTAGAGTCCAAAATAGATCAACTCCTTCCTAAGTGGAAGGAGTTGATCTACTTTGCTTAAGAATTTCCTATAGTGAAAAATGTGGTTATTCCAACATCAAGATTTTTCTAAGGAAAATACTTTGGCCCAGGTTTTTTATTTTCTGATCAGGAGAATCAAAGCAACACAAACCATTCCACCTTGAAATTTCCAGGCTTAGCAGCAGTCTTAATTTTGAAATGTGGCAAAAATACTCCCCTTGCCAAGTTATACTTCCACTGGCAAAGTACAGATTTTTCTTGTTGGTGTTTTCACTTTCCACATTTGCTGTTTAGCTGCAATCTGCAGTTTGGAGACTGTTTTCTTTTGCTTTCTGATGTTTCAACTTCTGATTCCCCACAGAGACTGATTTGGAAACACCATGATTTCTGGCAAGTGAAAGGTTCCATTCCTTTTGCTGCCCAGCTAGGCTGAAGAGCCAGGGGGTAAAGAGAAGGAGCTCCAAGCTCCAAGCCAAATGTCCTGGTCTGGGGACTGTGTATGAATGTTCAGTTCTAGGTGCTGGCTGCCTGGAAGGCCCTGAGTCTGTCCCAAGCAAACTCCATGAGTGCATGGAGGTACCACGACACCTCTCTGTGGGAGTTCTGCCTGCAGAACGGCTTGTTGCAACAGCACAGCGCTGTCCTGTAGAAGATAATCAATTTCCAGATTGCAAACCCAAGTGTTACTGTTCATACCAATCCTCACCTGCAATGGAGATAAAACCATGGATGGAAGAAATGTACTGTTCATCGAGGGGTAAAACAGGTGGTACAGGCTGTAAATTCTGCAACATCCACATTTGAGTTCAGTGGGCTTACCCGGGAAGATGAGTAATTTCTGCCGCTCTCAGGATGGGATCCTTCAGCAGCTGAGCTCCCCTGGGGGCACGAGGCAGCTCTCCCACAGGGCACAGGCCTGAGCTCACCTGGGAAGAGATGAGACTGCTTATCACCACCCCCCTTACTCCCACCCCCCTCCCCCAGCAGCAACACTGCCTACATGCTTGCTCTTTCCATTCACTCCGGCCCTGTCTC
Source organism: Scopus umbretta (assembly GCA_013400535.1). Classification (NCBI taxonomy): domain Eukaryota; kingdom Metazoa; phylum Chordata; class Aves; order Pelecaniformes; family Scopidae; genus Scopus; species Scopus umbretta. The sequence goes on from VZTL01040891.1 coordinate 195,789, forward strand.
TGAGGGTCCTCACAGGATCACGCCTAATTCTTATTCTTCCTGAGTTTACTGTGATTGCAGCAGTGCCTGGAGACCCCTGGGGAGATGTTAGCCTTACTGCTGGAGCCGTTGCGTTTCTCCAGGGCACCAGACAGGTCAGGATCTAAGCAGACAAGATGGATGCACAGTGCAGCAAAAAGAAACAGTGACTCCTGTTTCAGAGGCAGGAGAAATGGAGCAGAAAAAAAGATGAAGGCCTGGTCTCCTCCAGAAAGTTTTGCTGACAGAAGTTTGAGTGTATCCATGAACTGGCAAATTCCCTGGGTGTGAGTGAACCAGGCAGTGGAGTCAGGCCTCCCGCTTTGCATTGCCTGGCTTCATCATTGTGGGGAAATGTCTGGGTTCAGTACTCCCTGGGAGGGCACTGAGATGTGCAAACTGCTTTTGGTCCCTGCTGCTCTTAATCTGTTCTAGCTGTATGTCTGAATTCCCTACTGCCCGTGGGAGGGCAGAGCTGGTGCTGGTTTGCTGGTGCTGGCCAGAGGGCGTCCAGCCCTGTGCAGCAGCAGTGGGTGAGCACTCACAGCAAGGGTGGGGTGCTGGGGACGGGGCAGCTCTCCGCCTCCACGGGGGACCCCAGCCAGGACAGCTTGGAGTGCTTGTTGGGGTGCCAGCCCTGTGGTGTCTCAGCACTGGGAGAAGGTGTGAAAGGAGAGAGCAGGCTGCAGTCAGCCATGAGCTGGAGACATGCATTCAGCAAGTGACCTTGCTGATCTGTTTTTGGGTATGGCAGGGCTATATGTGGCCTGTGAGATGTACTAGTCTGGCAGGAGGTCAGAGCAGCCTCCAAAGGATGCTCCAGCAGAAGGAGGCTGCGCAACCACTGTCCATCCAAAGTCAACATCTGAACCTTTGGGGAGCGGGGATGAGTGACAGCAGACACCCTGAGGTCAGGGTGTGCTGTGCTGCGCAATTTGGGGAGAGGAGAAGGGGAGGAGAGAGAACTCAGGAGCTGACGCAAGAGGATGCTGCTGTGAGTCAGAGGCAGGATGCTCGGAGTGCAGGGCTGAAGGCAGGGGGGAGCTGCCAGCGCAGCCTCCCGGCGCAGAGTGCTGACACTTCTTTTTGTTCAGCCTGACAGCAAGCACCTGGTGCCCCCACACGCAGAGCTGCCGGCCGCCCCCCGCCCGCAGCGTGCGTGCAAGCACACACACGCGCTCGTGCGCAGCCCCGCAGGTTGGAATCAATGCAAACATATGCTGCCATTAATGTGAAAATCACTTCTGCAAACATGAGGGTCTCTCTATTCATGGCCTTCCCCTCTCCCGGCAGGGAGGAGGAGGGTCAAGTGCAGACCTTTTATTTGAAATCCCTGAAAGGGACGAAGGGGAGAGAGGAGGAGATGGATGAGGCTGATCGTGATAGGGAAAGCGGGACAACAGCCCAGACTAACCTACGGGAGCTGCTCTCCTGCCACGAACTGTGCTAAATCCTCAGTGCTGCCTTCCTTTCTCCCTGCCCAAACACCTCCCTGGTGCTGCCAGTTCTTCCCTTGCCTATTGCTGATAAATGCAGGAGGAGCATGTGGGACTCAGAAGAATGGCGTGACCGGATGCCACAATGATGGGCTCTCCTATAAGAGCTGAGCAGGCAAATTTCTGAGAGGGTAGCAAGCTCCCCTTTCACAGTTAAAACAGCACTGATGAACGGTGCTAATTAGAGCAGTTTCGGCAAACAGTGTGAGCATACCCAGTCTCCTCCAAAAGTACAACATATATTTTGGCCAGCCCCAATGTGCGTGGGCTCTGTGCACTGAGCTGCACTGGGCTTGGGTCACATGAAGTCAACGGAGGCTGGTTATCTGGATGCTGCTCCTCTGCGACGCTGCGGCACTTTGGTGAAGAGCGGGGCTTGCTGCAGGCATTTACAGCAGAGATCCCTCCACTTTGAGCAAAGTGGCTTCCCTGATGTCCTCCTCTGTTCTACTAGCTGCCTGCTGTGAAACACCCTGAGGTTCTTCACCCCAGTAGTGGCAGTGTGGACATGGTGGGTGGGCAGGTTTAGTTCACAAAGCATCAGGGGTCTGTAAAACAGCTGGAAGGGCCCCATGTGCATCTGAATGTGAAAGAGGACACAGCTGATGTTAGAAGAACCAAATGGAGTTTTGGAGCTCGCAGTCATTTGTCAAAGGCTTTAGAGCAACACTGTGAGATGTCACTAAAGTGCCTTGCCCCACTCTGCCTCCAGCTCCCCTGTGAGACGGGCTGTGTCCCTTGTCTGTCTTGTACAGAAACAGCTTTATGTCAGTGAGTCTCTTCCATATATCTGCAAAATCCTCACTATCTTTTGGGCTGTCCCGGGCTGCTGCGCTCATACAAAAAAATCTTCTGCAAAGCTGTAGTTTCACTGCATGGAAAAAACCCTTCTTTTTCTGCATCTTGTTTCTCAGCTCTGAGCTTTGCTTTAAGGGGGAAAATTTCCTGGCTTGGCTTTATGCCTGTCTCACACTCATCTCAAAGCACCTGGTACTTTACAGCATCTCCATTTTGTTTTCTTGTGATGTCCTAGCCCAAGCACGTGTGCTGAATTCCCCAGCATCTGGCCTTCGCTCATATCTATCTGTTGGAAGCTGAATGCATCTCTGATTTGGGAAATCAATCACACTTAATTGAAGGGTGATTGTTTTCACATACGAGCCTGCCACATCACTTTCATCTTTATCACATTCCCTTTCTCTCTGGGTTTTGTGTGACAAGATACTGCAGTGCAGGAGGGAAGAGGTCACCGACCTTGGACCTGGATATAATTGAAAAAAGGAGGGCAGCGTCTTCTTTCTTTCCTCGGGTGGATCAGTTTGCATTTCCTTCAGCTGTTGGACCAAGCATGTGTGCCCATACTCAGAGCCATGTTTAATCCAGTCTTGCACACAGTCGTGCCGCGATGCTGCGCAGCAGAGCAAGCTGGTGCCCAAGCATAGCTGGTGGCTCTTGCAGGGCCACGCAGAAGGTGCATCCCCTCCATACATTGCAGCAGGGAAGAAGGAATGATACAGGATGGCATCTGACACATGGCAGAGTGTTTTGGGTGTTTACTCTTTCTGGGTGACTCTGGGCATCTTGAAGAGCAGCCATAGGGAGATCAGCCTGGTTTTTTAATGAGATTTTGGGCAAGTCTCTTTTCTGTTCCCTCTTGCTCTTTGCCTGGTCACACTGGAGACTGTCTTGCACCAGGACTCAGTCTTTTTTTTTACTGGAACATTATGATACACAACAAGGCTCTGATTTCCTTCAAGAGCTCCCATAACACAAATGGTGCATGAACAATCCCTCCCAGTGGGCCTCTGCAAGGACTTGTGCCCAAGTCCAGTCCCATGTGGCTGCCTGTCTTGTCACCCCACTGGGGTGTACCAGTCTGAAGCGTTGATAAGCTCTCAGCGCACAGAGATGCCTTCCTGTCTGTACCAGTGAGCTGAATTGTAAGCTGTTCCCCAGACTCCAGTTTGAAGGTCTCTATAGTATTGACTTCCTCGCACTTGGAAGTGCCTCATTTATCTTATGCTCTGCATTTGTCTTTCCTGCCAGTGCAGTAGTAAGCAACTGAAGCTCGCTGCCAGCTTTTCTCCCTTAATGACATACCACATATGCAGACAAGGATCTGAATCAGAGCTCTGGAGTTGGTCCCCACTTCCTCACTTCGGAGAAATGTATCTTAACACAGTATCTTTCCCTTGCAGTTTGTCTTGGGGCTTGGCAATGAAACAGCCCCAATACCCCCGAAGGCTGTGATCCAGGGCATGTCTCCAAATTTTGGGCTTATCTGAAGGCTGATGGTGTCAACAGGAAGGCTTCCGCTGGCTCTGACAGTTCTTGGACTAGGCAGCCCCAACTATCTCTGACTTCAGTTCTTTTCCATTAAATTCAGATTTGTCCCTTCCAATTGTGGTGAGAGCCTTTCCCAGCAAAGACTCAATACAAACCTTCTCCCAGACAAAGTGTCTTTTCTAGATAGCATGGAAGGAATTTAAGGTTCCTCCGGGTGCGAGACTGCATGGTGTCTGTTTTTTCTTAGGTACCTCCAGCGTGGGCCTCTCTTTCTGACAGGTACTGATATCTTGCAGCCCAGGCAGACAGGGCTGAAAAGGGTAAGAGGGCTGGAGTTTGTGTGATGGAGCTGTGGGTTTCACTGATTTCTAAATAAAGCTTTCATCAAGACACAGAGCCTCACTTCCCTCCCAATTTTGTAAAGCTCTTGTCAATCTCTGACACAGCTGCCAGGGCAAAAAAAAAGCTGCTGGCATCATTGTGAAGGCGTGTACAGAAGCAGAGCAGTGGGTGGGGAGTTGGATGTCTTTCCTCTGCAGAGAGGAACCAGAGCCCAAGCCCAGGATAATACTGCGACGTACCCGCTGCCTGGCTTTCCCTCTATGCCAAGTCACCCTGCTGCACTGAGGATGCTCTGCGTCCACTGGACCTGCTCTTGCCCAGAGGGGTTTTGTGTTTGAAATGAACTTTGCAGTGTTGGTGTGGGTCACAAATGACCTTTTGCAAAGTCACAGTGGAGCTGGGTAAGGAAGTGCATGATGTTCACCAAGGCCAGGGGTACGTGGGCAGAGATCTACACAGGGCCAGGGATGAATGAGGTCTCTAGGGTCCTCTTAGCATGGTTGCAGGTCACCGTCCTCTCCCAGATCTTCTTTCTTAAAGCTGCCAGGCGTGATTGTATGGAGCTGGCAGGACAACCTTTTACTGCAAACTGTGAGTCTTTGGTGTCTTGTAGGGTGGAGGTGTCCCCATCACTGTGGAAGGTGGTGGACTTGTTCCTCCCAGGGCTAGTGGAAGACATACCGGCTCCCTGCCCAGAAACTGCTATGTTCTGGAGCAGGAGCATGAAGCAATCAAGCCAAAAGCAATGATCCAAGCATTATTTGCCTCTTGTAAAAAATTTTGATGAAAACATGAAAACAGATGGAACATTTGCAGGTTTTTATTAAAAAAACAAAGCCCAGAAATTTGAAGGCAATTTTTTATTTGCTATTAGTCTTTTCAGGATTTTTTTCCCCTCTTGGCAAAAAATAGTTGACGACATTTTCCATCACAAAAAATTTCCCCCACTGAGGGTTAAAGTCTTCTGTGCTGAACAGAGTTGAGAGGAAGGAGAAACCCTTCCCTTTCCCTTGGCTCAGGCCAAGAGGGATTGGAGATGACTTGATGAGACTCCATCTCTGTCTGGCCAGCACACAGAGGGAGCAGAGCCTCTCCAGAGCACTCCGAGTTGCTGCTGTGCCTCAGTAAGATGGCAAAGCCTTGCCTTTGTGAGAGCAGCATCTGCCATTTTAGCCTGTGCTCTCCGAGCTCAGGATGGCCTGAGCAGCCCACATCAGCTGGCAGAGGGAGACACTGGGGCTTTTGGGAGGCTGAGTCCCCTCTGAGCTGGGCAAAGGCAGAAATCACAGCAGAGGTGTGGGGGGATGATAGACCACAGGGTGTACTAGGGACATCCCTGGGAGAACGAGTATCCCTGAGGTAGCCAGAGCATTTTGTCCTCGGCAAGCTCTCTGCCTGCAACAGTCAAGACAGCAGAGCCAAACGCCTCCACCCTCATCCATCAGTGGGAATGGAGGAGCCCATGGCCTCCCTCCTCCTTCTTCCACTGGCATATGATTCGGACATACACTAAAAAAGGAGCTGTCGGTTAAAATAAGAGCTGCTTTTCCAGCTCCCGGAGGACCCCCCTGATGTGACCTGCAAGGTGTTGCAATCCCTCTCTGCCACTGGCCTGCCTGGTTTTCGCCACACATGCACACACCTTCCTCCCCCTTCCACAGTGCTTATCGCAAGCGTTTTGGTAGAACTGCCCTTGTCATATAAATCTAAACATAATTCTCTCTTTCCTGTTAAGCTAAAGAAAATAAACGTGTAGGGCTGTTACTGGAAGCCAAGCTGTAGGACTGCCCTAAATTCTCTTCTTATTGAGTCTGGGCTGAAAATCACTCAATTCTGCTGAGGACACACATCTATGCTTGCACACACAGGGAGGGAAAGCAGGAGGGGGGAGGGCGAAAGAAAGAGAGAGAGAGAGAGAGAGAGAGAGAGAGGACGCGGTGTGTATAAATATCTCCAGCTCTCTAGATAGTCGGCAGATTTATTCCGCTGCCAAGCCTGCAGAAAATTGACTTGTTTCATGGAGGCAGGCTATTGACACATTACCGCAAGGAGGGTTAGGAGAGAAAGCGGTGCGGCTGGCGCCCCTCTATTATACGATAATGTAATCAGCATTGTGGGAAATGACTGTGGGTAAAATGGCATCGCTGACATTTATATTAGAGGATATTGATGGCAGGAACTGTGACCACATCTATCGTACCTCCCGTTTGCCAGGATTGACACAGACGGCTCTTGTTGGCTGGATTTCCTCTCTCTCTCCCTCTCCCTCTCCCTCTCCTTCCTCTTAGCTCCGTTGCTCGCTGCTGTCACTGCAGATAGATAATTGAAAAATGGATCTCACCTTTCCAGCAAACAGGAGTGGTTCAGGCAATTACTGCAGAGGTTATCTACTCAATCTCGAGGCCTCGTCTCCGAGAGAGATTCAGAGGAAATTGGATTTTACATGGATGTTTTATTCTGCAAGGGCTTTAGTATAAATAGAGGCAAGGAGACACCAGCAGACCGTAAGGCTGAGAATCATGTGCAGAGGGGTAGATTTGGTTTTGACGGGGGGACTTGGCTGAAGACATGGTGGTAATACCATGCCATGGCCCTCTGCAGAATTTCTGGTCTCAATTTGTTTGTTTTGAGGTTGCTGTTCAGGTATTCTTTTTTTTTTTTTT